>JAUEKW010000051.1:0-15476 GCA_032274785.1 Ajuga reptans
TTTATTGAGTTTCTGATTGTATTTTTTTCCATTTGTTGAGTTGAGTTAGTGTGTGATAGCTTTGTCCACATCCATGTATTGAATTTTGAATTGATTTAAATAGAAATGTCTCTTCTATATGTGGTCTATATATTCAAAAGCTTCCAATAGTTGTAAAAAGTAGAAGGCCCTTCCGTCATGGGCATTATCCAAACTAATTCTCCATGCTGTGCAAATATTTGCAAATTCTTGCTGTGCAAACTAATCCCAGTGATTTTTTATCTTTCTTTTTGTTTTTGTTTTCCAGTTTGCCAACTATAATTAAAGTAACTATTTTTCTATGCAGTTAGAAAGTGGTAGTTAATTAGGTTGGCTTAGGGTTAAAATGTAATAAGTTAGTCCCCAGAGACTTATTGTTTTTTCTCATTTATGATTGCAGGTGTGTGGAAACATGCCAAGAGTGAGGGTCATGAAGATCATGGACTTCTTGTGAGTGAAAAAGCCAGGAAGTACGCCATTGTCAAGGAACTTGATGAAAATGTGGACCTTAAGGATGGAACTGTCGTCCTACAGTATGAGGTTCGCCTCCAAAACGGCCTCGAGTGTGGTGGTGCTTACATCAAGTACCTCCGTCCCCAGGATGCTGGGTGGGTCTCCAAGGAATTCGATAATGAATCTCCTTACACAATAATGTTTGGTCCCGATAAATGTGGGGCAACAAACAAGGTTCACTTCATTTTGAAGCACAAGAACCCCAAGAGTGGCAAGTTTGTTGAGCATCACCTCAAGTTCCCACCTTCAGTTCCTTCCGACAAATTGACCCATGTTTACACTGCCATCTTAAAGCCTGATAATGAAGTGAGGATCTTAGTCGATGGAGAAGAGAAGAAGAAGGCCAACCTTCTTTCAGCTGATGATTTTGAACCTCCACTTATCCCTTCCAAGACTATCCCTGACCCAGATGATGAGAAGCCTGAGGACTGGGATGAGAGGGCGAAAATCCCGGACCCCGATGCCACAAAGCCTGATGACTGGGATGAAGATGCTCCAATGGAGATTGAAGATGAAGAAGCTGAGAAGCCTGAGGGTTGGTTGGACGATGAGCCTGAAGAGGTTGACGATCCCGAGGCTACAAAACCAGAAGATTGGGATGATGAAGAGGATGGTGAGTGGGAGGCACCTAAGGTTGATAACCCGAAATGTGCTGAAGCTCCTGGTTGTGGGGAATGGAAGAGACCCATGAAGAGGAACCCTGCATATAAAGGAAAATGGCATGCCCCACTTATTGACAACCCTAGTTACAAGGGTATTTGGAAGCCTAGGGAGATTGACAACCCTGAGTACTTTGAGATTGACAGGCCGAACTTTGAGCCAATTGCTGCTATTGGTATTGAAATCTGGACAATGCAAGATGGTATCTTGTTTGATAACATTTTGATTGCTTCTAGTGAGCATGTTGCGGAATCGTACCGCGAGACTGAGTGGAAGTCGAAGTTTACGGTAGAGAAAGAGAATCAGAAGGATGAGGAATCTACTGAATCTGATGGGCTTAAGGGCGTAAAGGTAATAGATTTGATGTGATCCTCAAATATTTTTGCATTCTGCATAATTTAGTTCTGGAATGATTAACTTTTTTTTTTGGGGGTAACAGAAAGTAGTGTTCAACTACCTTTACAAGATCGCAGACCTCCCATTCTTGGGTGAGCACAAAGCCAAAGTCTTGGTAAGTGATTAGCATTCATGGTAATTAATCATTTTCTTTTTGCTTAATTGATTCATACCTTATATTAATATGTTCGTCTCTTATTCAGGACTTGCTTGAGAAGGCTGAGGCACAAGCGAACCTAACAATCGGAGTCCTCGTCTCAATTGCTGTCATTATCTTGTCTGTTCTGTTTAAGCTTATCTTTGGTGGAAAGAAGAAACCTGTAAGTATATCCAAACTTCCTTTTGAAAATACTTCTCTTTTTATTGTATGTTTTTGGTTTGTTGTAAACTAATTTTCCCTTTTCTCTTTTAAAAAATAAGGCTAATGTAAGAGCAGAGAGCAAGAAACCAGAAGTTGCTGAGAGTTCGAGCAACCAGGAAGGCTCGGAGGACAAGGAGGAGAAGAATGAGGATGGAGCTGCTCCTCCTCGCCGGAGGACCACAAGACGTGATGACAACTAAAAATGACGAGAGTTCAAGGCCACGAAACTTGGAGAGGGAAAGAAGTGCTTTGCTTGAAAACGGAGCAATTCTTGTTTTTTCTGGATGGGATTTTACAATGTTCAAAGTTTCTGTTCATGACCAGATTCGCAGTTTTTTCTTTTTTCCTTTTTTTCCTTAATTAGGCTTTGTATGTGTTTACTAGACAGCCGATTGAGACATGTTATCATCTTCTATACATTTTAAGTGTCATGGCTTTGAAACAGGAAATTTTTGTAGTATAAGATTTTGTCTGAAGCTTCTTTTTTGCATTTCAGCAATTGGGCCCTGCTGGTTCTTTATGGTATTAGGTTATTTTGCCATATATATGTATATGTACCTATACATATTTATGTGTTATATCCTATCATCTTTCCATGCTGGGAAAAGGTACAGTCACCACATTGCATTTATGAAGTCTCACAACGTCTATTTTTTATCTCCGTCCAACAAAACATGTAACATACACAAACAACAAGCGAATTACTAAGAAGAAAATTGGAAAAGTGTCTTCCTTCATCTTCATTCCAACCACGCAGTCTGTTGTTGTGGAAGATCTGCTCGTACGTAAGAACTAGAGGTAGGTTGTAGCATACCTGTCCTGACTTCATGAACGACTTGTGGGATCAGGAGGACTTGCGCAGGCAGCAACATCAAAGAAGGAGAAGAAATCTGTATTGTTGTCTTTGAATTTTCTTACGTTAGTCTCTCTGATCTGTTTGTAGATTTTGATGTAAGATTGTCTTTGTGTTTTGGCATTGAGCTGAAATTGCCATGTAACTGTAAGCTTGAATAGGCATCGATACTTGATGAAACAGTTACTATTTATGCAAAAGACTACAACTCGTTATCAGACATAATATTATGATTATTTTGTTGCTATGATATATTACTATTATGATCAAATGGTCTGTGACTTTGAGCTTGAAATTGCTCAAGGTTCTGACATCATCAAAAAGGTAAAATTGTTGTCGACCCCTAATTTTGTATTGTAATACTTCGTAGAGGAGAGGTTCGAGAAGGGTGGCCCTTCCGAGGAAGCTATCTATCATTGGTGATGTCGATCATATTGTTCTTAGAGGTGGAAGAATCATTCCAACTCAGAGACGCGACACCCCACTCATGATATATGGATCAGGTGGCATAAAATGTCCTTTGGTATAGGTGCTGGTGATTACGATGATGATGATGTGCAGTGTGAGAATCCTGATGAAACTCATTCTACGAGTTGGTATGTTGCATCATGCAACTCTGGGCAGATACCAACTAGACCAGTTGACGACGAGGACAATCTCCAAGTTACTGTTTTGCCTCATAGCAAGTACAAGATGGAGTGTGTTGCATATTGAATTGTTTGCACCACCCCACTTGTAAGTTTAAATTGCATGCAAATGGAAACAAGAGCGGAATATGGAATGTGAAAGGAACATTATTGTGAACTGAACTTGGAAACACGTCAGCTTCCATATAAAAATACTTGTTATACTTTTTGTGTCATTTCTTCTTCAACAAGGACATTGCAGACGATCTAAAGAAACAGTTTGCTTTCTATAGATATGATAAAGCATTAAGAGCACAACATAAGGCCCAAAGTTTGATCTATGGAGTGCTTTTATAGGAATGTTGTAGGGGATTTAAGGATGTCGTAGACCAGTTATTGTTGTTGACGAAACATATGTGAAAAGCACCTATAAAGTTATATTGTTTGTAGCTGCTACTCAGGATAATAATTGTCAAATTTATCCCTTGACATTCGGTGTCGAAGCCAAGGAGCTGTCTATCTTCGATATAAACTTATATCAAAAGCTCTTGCTTCGATACAAGTTCGTCTTCCGATATAAATTAAATATATTGAAGCATTGTGCTTCAATATAAATTTATATCAAAGACACATAGCTTTGATATACGTTCGTCTCCCCACAATTACTTCAACATATATCGTTTCTTTAAAGAAAAAACAATGAATGTGCAGAAACTGTAATCTAAAGTCATACTCACACTAAATTGACTCAAGACAACACTAAGTACCCTAACCTACCTTCGTTATATGTAAAGAATCGACTGAACATGCAATTGATTTAGAACCTTATTATATACTTCCTCCGTCCCATAAAAAAAGTCCTATATCACAAACAAAATTACTCTTTTTATGGGACGAATGAAGTAGAATTTTTCGTTCCATTTCCCAAATGGGATGAAACAAGGTAACAGTGACTATAAAACCAACGGCAACTACCAAATGTCTTACCTTAGCAACACAATCACAAGACTAGAAGAAAAAAAGGAAAAAGACAAAAAAAAACTTTACACAGTGACATTTAACTATTCCCACTAAAAAAGAAAGTCAACTCATTCTAGATTCACACAACATCTCTGCAGGTAAAAAAGTACCACCTCTTTTCCATAAAAATAGTTATATATCAGAAACAATTTTTATTCTAAAATAAGAATAAAGTCGTCGTCTTATGGGACTGAAGGAATAAGACATTCAGTTAAAATGAAGCCACCTGATACCACTTCAAGAACCAAAGTCAAGATGAACCTATAATCTTAGTTTAAAAGAAAAAAGCATAGAGTGAAAATAAATTCTATAAAATACAAACAACACACATGTAGGTGCTCATTCCAGCCTATTGATACAAGTAAAACCATCCGAATTTAACAAAAATTCTTTCCTGGTAGGTTGACTAAAACAAACTTAGAGAAGTCATAAGCTGAGCAGCCTTATTAAAGTTCTATAACTTAAAAACAAATTATAAAAAAATAAAATAAAAACCATACAAAATTGTTTGCTCACCTACCAACACCGTCGTATGGCCAGGTTACATAAGTTACAGAGTAATAATAAGAACAGTGGCCTTCACTTTTACCTTCCTCTATAAAGAAAAGCCTGTAGTAGTTGGTTTCGTCGGTTTCAACGCTTTCCTGCAGCCTTCCTTGCCGGAGGACCCGTTTCCTCATCATCGGAGGCAATGTCCCCGTACTCCCACATCCCTAGTCTCTTTCCCCGAGCTTCTGACTGGAATTTTTCCAGTTCATCCAATACCTGCTGCTTATCCTTGGGCTCAAATCTCCTCCTCTTCTCCAACCGGCCTAATCCTTCCTGAAATAATTAACATGTAAATGTTAGGGCAATAAACGAGTAAGCATGAAATTGAGGAAGTTATGGAATACTAATCCAAAAGAATCCAAACAGTAATCAACAGATTTACCACTATAAATTTTAAATCGATAGTTTGATTGCAACCTTATACGTAAGGTAGCAAACTAAATGAAAATACATATAAATAAGCCAGAGGGGTATCGTACCTGTAGCATAATTGCATTAACACTCATTTCAGCCTCGGTATCAATCAAGGTTACCAAAAATACAGTCCCCGTCCCTTGCCCTTTCACTTTCCCAGCTGATGTGTCCTTTTCCTCAATCACAGCCTTAAATTCTTTAGGAGTGCTTAATAAAAGATCACTCAAACGAATAGCAGCTTCTTGACCATAATCATCAGCCAAGCCTGGAACCTTGACATAGGCCAGACTGCAGAGTTGAGCCAGCCCAGGGGCAGCAGACACTGAAGCATCAAGAGGACGCAGTTGGTTGTAGGGGACACTTTCTTGATTTCCATAATCAATGTAGAACACCTCAAACATGTCGTTTGCTGATTCCACAGGACCACGGGGTGTGTTCACAATCTTCAAAATTTAAAATTGAATGGAATTAGAAATAACAAGTGTAGCACCACATACATACCAACAGAAAGTTCTATAACATATCACAACTAGCTAATAAATCTTTTACTACCATATAAAAGGTTTTGTCTAGAGCTCAATCACTATTCACTCACGCTCACACATACACAAAAAAAAAGGAAAAAAGAAAAAGAGGAATCCTTGTAAGTATCAAGCATCCATATTCAGCTAAAGGATATGGTGACATATTTAATTAAAACAATTTCGTGCGATTGAATAAACACCTGTATCGCATAGCCAGCTTGATGAAAATTATCAAGAAATATTTCAGAATAGACCAACTGCCATTTTTCCTTAGTAACCAAATAAAAAGGAATGGACTCCCATAAAAGCAACAACAACAGAGGAAATCAAACGGGAATAGTTCCCAGGTTTGGCAGCAAACAGCACAAAAATTTAGAATTATTATCATCTATCTTTATCGGTACGATATGATACAGAACCACCAAATAGTTTGGCAAGCCACTAAGACAACATCAATTATGCTCAGAATGCAAAAGAACCAAAACTTGTAACTATTCATGCATTGCAGAAGAGCAACTAAGCTTAAGGTTCTGCAGAATACCAAAAAAAGATATGTAACCAAGCAACTCCAATCAGCAGAGAGCTAAGATTCGCATATAGGGTGGGCCTTTTACAGTCGGGTTCAGGTACCCAACCCGACCCGCATCGGTTGTCCCCAATCGTGTCCGGCATCTAAAGGTCCTACGGGTACTCCGTTATATCCCCACCCGACACGCATCTATAGGGTTGAGTATCAATATCCGTCGGATTTTCAGGTACCGGACTTTAAAAAAAAAAAATCAACAATTGAACTTAAGAGGATGAAATTGAAGGTACCCGTTTCCGTTTCCCCCTAAATCCAATTCCAGATGTGCGGGTTATTTTTATCAGGAACCCGACTGAACAGGTAACGACCCGACAACCCGCCAAAACCCGACCCAATCCCACCCCTACTCGCATAGAGTCAAAGAGAGACACTTCAACTCAACTTTATCACAAGGGCCCCACATAAAATTGAATATCAATAAGCAACAGCCAAATTAAGTCATAGGTAACTTAAAGGTACGTGGCTACCATGTTGCAGTATTATCTTCAGTGAATGCTAAGAGAGAATTAAGGCATGGCATCTTACCATTGCACGGTTCCAAGATTTATCCGCACTGAACTGAGCCAGAACAATATCCCCCTTTCTAGGGTTGTAGGAACCTATGACAGGACCTTCTTGAAGGTTCAAAGAAGAAAGTTGTTTTTGTATAGATGCCACTTTCTGATCAGCAACTGATTGAACATAAAATTTACCACCTTCCAAGACTTCGGTAACCACAACCTGAGAAATTAAACAGTAATACATCATTGTCATATGAGATAGATTAAGAAGACACCAGGTCAGATTTGAGATATGAAGCCACATACCTTGATCTCCTCTTTCTGTCTTCTTTCAACAGCTGCACCGTTAGAAACTTCCTCTCCCTCAACAAAGTTCTCCCATATCTGCAAAGAACTATTAGCAAAAGAGCAACATGGAGAACAGTAAAAGAATGCACATTTACATGAATTATATTCACCTTCAACTTCTTTTGTTTAGCGGACTGCTCAGCCTGAACCAAAAGATGAGCCTCTGGGATCCTATCAAGGCCAAAGGAAGTCTGAAGCTTTGCCAAGCCTGCCTCTAGAAGTGGTATGGCCACATTGATTCTGGACTCCCACATGGTTCCCAGGAAAGTTCCAGTTCTGTCAACAGTTTCTACTTCAATCTGTGTGAATAGACCAAATTAATGGTGTGAGATATGAATGCACATATAGCACAAAATAAGAAGCAGCCAAAAAGAAGAACAAAATTACCTCGACATCCCTCTGCATTATTTTCCGCCTCATAAATGCAATGGCCTCATCAGAATAAGGCTCATCACGGCCCGGACATCTAACCCCAGACAATGATAAAGCAATGCTGCATGTTGCCTTTGGAATATCAATCTTAAATCGATGTCCGCTTAGCACATAATCAACGACAGCAGCCATCCTCCTATTGCGTTGCAAGAATGGCAAGAAATCCTTCGCTTTCTTTGCGTTGGCCTTACATATATTTAGTTCCACAATCAGTATCACCCCAAACAATAATAATATTTGAAGAAAAAGCCTTAAGACACATTCAATATGGTGCGGAACTAACCGTCAGCAGGTCCGTCACGTGTCTCACAGGAGGATCCTTGGCAGAATGCATACCTTTCTTCCCAGAAATCGCACGTGACTCAGCAGATAGAAGGGCATCATAGTAATTTGATCTTTCCTCAAAATCTCGGTGCCTAACAACAGTGGCAAAACCGCGAGCAACTAAAAGCTCAGCAATGTTAACTCCAGTTTGGCTGGCTGCACTAGCAGCCTCCCCTTCTTTAGGTGGATTAACAAGAAAGACCGATCCAAAATCCATCAGCCTTGTATCTGCAGATGCACCAGCAGCTCCATCTGCCATGCCAACCTTCCTTGAATATTCCATTGAAACATTCACCTGGATCGATGCAGCCATGTCAACAATATAGTATTTGAATACAGGAGCGACACTTCAACGGAAAAAGAAAAAAAACATACTTGACGTCCAATTAAGCGTGTTCTTAGAAATTCCTTGGCATCACGAGCATAGGGATCAGGTTTTTGATCTCTACGAGGATTACCCATTTTAGGACCCCTTATACTTGAGAGATTGACTCGCCGCTCAGCAGATGGATCTCCAAATGGTAAGGAATCATCCGCAACAACAATGCAGTCAGCACTTGCAACTTCAACGACCTGCATAATAACATTTTTTGTAAAATAATAAATTCATCAAGAAATCAGAAGGTAGTCGAACATCTTGAACACAAGAATTAACTTACTTTTCCTGTAAAGTTCTGGTCATGAATGGCTTTTGAGTTTGTTGCAGGTGGAACATAATTTGTCCAGATTCTTAAACGAGTCTTCTTGGCATGAAGTTCAGCATTCTTCAACTTCCGCTTGACATCATCTTCCAGCAAGCTTGCACTCCACTCCACATATTTAGCTAGACCCTATGGGAACATAGCATCAAGGAACGCGTGAAGTTGTGCCGTATATGATCATAACAAGTTCACAAGGCACCAAATAGGCAGACAGCATAACGGAAACTCGTAGAGCATTAAGAGAATATAGCAACATGTAGCAAACATATTTCAGCCAAAAAATTTGAGTACAAAAATGGATGGAAGTATTTAACTCTTCTTCACACAGTTTGAACACAAACCAGAAACTAATAATATTCAAGTCTGTGGCCAAGTTTATATTGAGAACAGAACCTGATGCCAAGATCGTCAATGGAAGCACTACAGAAACTTATTCTTATCTGCTTCTATTCAAATCTTCTTGATTAGAAATTAAAATAAGCATAAGTTCTTCAACACTAACAGTTTAAAAATAGACAAAGCAATAGGGCATTTATGTGGGAAGGAATCATTTTCAACTAACAGGGAAAAGGCTTGTGCGATGCATAAGCATTTAGAATGAGTTCGAAAAGCGAAAGACTAAGACTCGGTGGAAGAGAAAACCAAATCAAGGTCCACAAGACAAGCTAATATAACATAGAATTGAATTACCCAAAAAAAGAGAGTGTGTGTTCCCATAGCACACCATGTCCATATTATCATTAGGATATCACTTACATTCTCAACAAGCTCCAATGCCAAGTCTTTTGCTGAGTCACCATCAGGATAATATACCGAACCAGTCAAGTTGCTGAATTTGTCAACACCTTCCAACACAATCCTGACCTGTACCACATTTCATCACAAAATACATCATACAGACTAAGTAATTATGAGGAGGGGAGAGGATGAAAGAATCTTCTCAAGGAACTCACATCTCTGTGCAAAACACGGATTTCTGTGAAATGTTTGGCTTCTTTCCCATATGGATCTCCGGGAGCTTCCACAGATGCAGAAGATGCAGCTAGTCTCTGTGCAGATGTTAGTGGACCACGAGCTTCAGCAGTGGAATCTCCATTTTGTTCATTGGGGACCACATCACTTCCAATGACAGCCTCAGCTGCAGCCCTTCTACCCGGTGATGGAGACTGATACGAAATTTGAAAAAGATATTCATAAAATTCAAAGGGGAAAAAATACAGAAACCATAAGAAATTGCGTACAGTGGGATTAATATATACCTGAATCCCAGCAATAAACACTTGCACATGTTGAAAATCTGGAAGTAAATAAACACGAATTGTGCTTCCATCACGGACCTGGTCCACGATAGCCTCCAATGGACTACCTTTCTTAGTGGCCAACAGAGCCATAGCATCAAAATTGTTAGAATCACTAACGGCTGAAGGGGGCAGGTCCCTAATCGCTGCCTCAGGAGCACCTGGAGCCTAAATGAAGCAAGACAGCATTATTATTTTAATCTTCTAAAACAAAAAAACATGTTACAGAAACAACAGATTCAACATATTCTGAAGACACAAAAATAAAAATCATGTCTCCTGAAGACAAAGACAGATTAATTAAAAAAATTAAAGCACAAGAAAAAAATATACTAACCCTATTCCAACGGCCTAAACCTTGCATCTTGGCCTGTTCTTCAAGACGTAGCAATTCTACTAAGAAAGGACTCGTTTCTCCTTTCTGTTGACCTTGATCTCTAACCTGCATTAGCAAAATATAAAATATTATGTGAGACAAACCATAAACCACTAAAAATAGTAGCACTATGGATGAGCTATAAACAGAAACAGATAACCTTTGCCCAGCCTGCAGCGACCACAAGAAAAGCAACGTTCTTTTCCCCCAGAAAAACAGAACCAAATTCCCGGTTAATGGACGGTACAGTATAATCCACTCTGAAAGTGACCTCCTAAAATGCAAAGGCAAAACATTAATTTCCAAGAGAGACATCATAAGCAAGTGAACTACTCTATTTAAGACAAACTAAAGGCAGAAAATTCAAACCTTCCCAATACAAAGCTTCCTCAAAAATTCTCTGCTATCCCAAGCAAATGGCTCATCAAGACCACCTCTCCGAGGCGCCTATAATGGAAAATAAATATTAGGCATTAGCATCACCAAGACAGGAGGAAGTAAGGCTGACTTTGGTGTACTGCAAATGGTATTCACGACAGTCATGAAACAAAATAACCTAAATTGACCAAGATCTAAATGATGAGAGCATTAATAACAGCACAACACTTGAGAATACAAAAAGGGAAAAAAAATCAACAGAAAATGGGGGCTCACAATTTCATCAGAGAGGCTAAAATTGTGCACATGAAGTTCGGACAGTTTTAAAACTTAGTAAAGATGAATGAGATCTGGATCATGCACATAAAAGACAAAGCTTACACAATTACGTATCAACTACTTCAACATGAAATCAACAGCACTTTAAAATCAAATGTTGGATACACTAATACCTTGCAAAGAATCAAAACATAAGCTATCTAAACAAGAGAAACAAACAAATAGAAAACTTCATGCGGTCAGAAAAGTAGAAGACATGCAATGTTCAACCAAAAGTAATACAGAACTGTTTCTGAATGAAAGAAGTCAACGTACCAACTTAGGAGCCATTAGAGATGACAAGGTGATCGTCTTCTCTGGGGGAATCTCAGCCTTGGTGTTCCCCATTATCACCAAGCTATCACCAGAGGGAACAGCTTTAACTACTCCCCTCAACCATCCTGTGGCTCCAGCTGTTGATGCCATTTCAACAGCACAGTCTGCAAAAATACAAGTTAAAACCAATTATTAACAATAAAGAATCATCTAAAAACACCTCTCATGCCCCTATGAAAATAACAAAGCATTCAAAACCAGCATTCTATCACCGCACATATTCTATTTAAATTATGCCATATATCCCTTCGAGTGGTTTCTTGTGAGTTCCCATTCAGCTCCCTGCTGAATGTAACAATGATGCAAACAATCACAGACTTTATCCAATTATAAGATCTTTAATGGCTTTAGTCTTCTTTAAAGTACACCACAAAGACTAAGGAACCGATCCCACATACTAACCATTAAGTACAATTGTAGATTGAAGCATAAAAAAATTGGGAGAATGATCAAAATCTATGTTTCCAAAGCCAACTAAAACACAAATTCCTCAAAGGTCATCGACAGCATGGCCAAAGAAACAAACATTTTTTAAACTAACCCAAATGCAAAAACTGAAATTAAAAAAAAAAAAAAAAAAGGCATATCTTTGATGAACAATCCTTCAACACAGTGCAAAATATCCTCTATTAGTTTAAATCCACAAGATGTTCCGAGTGTCAAATAATCAGTTTTTTTTTTTTGTTGAAATTAAATCTTGAGATCAGCAACCAAAATAAGAAACACGAAGCAGAGGACAGATATCAACAGATCCATATTCAACAAAAACATAATATCCTATAGCCCACATAAAACTGAGGGCACATCACATCGGATGATCAATTCAACTCATACATCGACTTGTCCCGCTAAGGCAAACATATGACAATGTCTGGATGGATAAATCCCATACTTAACAAAGAAAAACTGAATGCAGGTGACTAATCCCTCTCTAGCAGCTTCGCCTGACCCAGGATGTAGAATCTCTTCTAATTGAAGACATGCAGACATATTTGCACTCAAATTAACATAGAAGCAAAAGAGATCTGAACTCAAACATCAACGATCAGCACGATCTCAAACAGCAACACATAAATGGAATTAAAAAAATCCCAATTCGCTGAACAAAACGCTTGCATTGAAAATGAAACAGCTCCAAATAACCAAGATCTGGAAAGCTTACCTACAAAATCACCGGAAAAACAACGATTTTTCGAGGCTCAAGGAGATTGTAGATCGGGTTTCTGTTTCAATTACGATGAATTCATCAAAATCCAACCAATTATTTCCGAATATGACAAGTCAAAATTGGATTGAAATTTTTATTTCTTTTTCTTCTTTCTTTCTTTCGATTAGAGCGAAATTAGAGGGAGAAAGTGTTTAGAGAGAGAAAGAAGCACGACGGCGGATCGGAATATGCATATAAGTCGATGTCTGTGTAAAGATTGGAATTATATAGCAATGGCGAAGAAATTTAACTGTCTTGCCTCACTATATTTCTAAAATTACGAAAAAGGACATGGAGGCGTGAGATTTTATTCTGCTCAAAATCTACCCAAAATTGAAGTTATTTCCAAATATATATCTTTTCCATTTATTATCTTTAATTTTTCAAAAGGGTATACTGTCTATGAAGTGATTAATAATAGTTGACGATAACGACAGGAGATTTTAGTTGCAGTGACGAGTATTGTCTGCCACGTGGAAGTTCGAACCAATAAGGATAGAACATGTGGATCCGGTAGTTGAATTTGCCACGTCACGTTCTTGCTTTCTGTGGGCTATAGTCCTGTTTGGGAAAAGGTTTTTTCTTACCCGACTTTATTATGGTCGGATATTCATTAATTACGTAATATTCGATCACTTTATTTTATTACATATATTTGCTACTTTAACGTCTTTGCTAATAGCTGCATAAAAATCAGTAAAGTTAAAATTTTTTCTTATTATTGTTTTGTAAATAATACTTTTAATGCGAATATTTTCTTATTACTCCCTCGGTCTAAAAAAGATAGCCCCCTCTTTTTTATTTTAGAATGTCTTAAAAAGATAGTACATACTTTCCTTTTTTTCTTTAAAGCAGTCCACTTTCCTTTTAAGTGTGTATTAAATGCTTAGTTTCTTATTATACCCCTACTAAATACTTCCTTCATCCCAAAATAATAATTATTTAACCATTTTTTACATAGATTAAGGATGCATGTATAATGACCGATCTATTATGCGTGCATATTAGGCATGCACAAGTAGGGCTGAAAATGAAACCAAACTACTCGATTTGAGATCGTTCGTTGAAAGCTCGTTTGAACTGTGCTCGATTAAAGATAACAAAACAAGCTTGAACATACTTTTACAATTGATAAAATATAAAGCTCGACTCGAGCTCGATAAGTTAAAAATGTTAAAAACAAGTGTAAAATTATCAAACTACTCGAGCTCGACTCGTGTTCGGCTCGATTAAAGCTCGTTCAAGCTCGATTCGATCAATCAAACAAGCTCAAACATAATATTAGAAACTCGATAATATTTCAAACAAGCTTGAACAATACTACGTTCGACTCGACTCGACTCATTTACAGCACTATGCATAAGGAGGCATGCATTTTTAATATATGCGTGTAATAAGTGAATTTCTTAATGTGTGTGAATTTGGAAGGAGATTGTCTTTCTGAGATGAAGTGAGTATTTGCTATTTTTATGGCTCATTTGGTAGGGAGCATAAGATAAGTAGATAGTAGCTATCATTCAATAGTTTAACATGTTTAGTTGGTATAATATAACATGTCATTCATTTGGTAGGATATGTAGTGTATTAGATTATTTATGTCAGATGTTTGGTAGCCCTTACAATATTCATTTTTAAGGCAGGATAAGAAAACACGTGTACAATTATACCCTCCTAAAAGATATTATCATGGTTACTCTTTAAAGATATAGATACTATATTGTCAAATTTGACAGATTTGTAACAGGTGTTAATCATAACAAACTACCGAACCCCTTAGTTTTATGAAGATAAGATGTATGGACTATTAAATGAACGATTATGCATGATTACGTATTTAAACAAATTCATAAAGTTTTTTGAAGCTATACAATTTAATATAATTGGGTGTGAGTTGAATGGAGAGAAGACATAAAAGAGAAGCAACGAAATTATAGTTGATTAATCGAGAAATTTATGATGTTTTAAAGTGAGATTATATTTTTGTGAGATTATTTAGATGTATGAAGAATAATGTATGGTTTTGATTTACCTCATTAACTGGAAATTGCTTAAAAAGAACAAACTTCAAATCTATACCAAAATAGACTCTTTTCCTTCAAATTCAAACTAGGACAGAGATTTATCACATGACTTTTACCTCTAGTCGGAGTTGACCATTCAAAATAATAGACGTTAGTTCAAATTGGCTCAAAAGAGATTTTAGGGTGTGTTTGCTATGGGCTATGGTTGGTCCAATCAAATACGTGTTTGGTTTTGGGATTAGTTGGGCAACCCCCAACCACTATTTCTATATCCTCAATCAACATCATCTTACACACATCAAATCATTACAATTACTCTTTTTCTCTCTCCCCAACCAACAACCTCCTACACACATCAAATCACATATTTCATTTAAATATTATTAATCAACCATCCAACTCATATAACAAACACACTTTTTTATTTCTCCAATCACTTCCAACCATTTAAACACCTTAGCCAACAGTACTCCAACCACCCCCAGCCCATAGCAAACACAGCCTTATAGACTTGTCGGAGAAAAATAATGATCCGGATGGGCTACGTCCAATGGAAGTTGGAGTCTCACTCCATCCAGAAAAGTGTGTGTGCATGGATGGGATATGGTTGGATGTGCATTATAGCTGTCAAATCAATAACTTTTTGTAGGTTGTTTTATTGTTATTAAATTGAGATATTGATGTAAGGGTTTATTAATAGGATGGAGGTAGGATGGG
>JAUEKW010000055.1:0-60026 GCA_032274785.1 Ajuga reptans
TCCAAACCAATTTTTTTTGTATAAAAAAAATTGGTTTGGAATTTTGTCAAACTTATCTAAACTAATAAACTAAAAATTCCAAATACACAAAATTAAATTAGAGGAAAAATAAAAGGAATTATGAATCATTCTGGTATTGATAACTAAAAAAACTACTGATTGATATTTCACGAATAACGACGCCATCGCCACCGCACTTACTGCCATAAGAAACGGCAACATAAGAAGAAAATCTATGATCAGGATACCTGCCACCAAAATGACTGAACGGATCGTACAAATTTTGGCGGAAGAGGGTTTTATAAAAAATGCTGTAAAGCATAGGGATAATGGGAAAGAGTTTCCGGACGTGAGCTTGAGATATCTCGGCAAGAAGAAAGACCCCTACATTGCAGTTATCAAACGCATTAGCAAGCCTGGATTGAGGGTTTACTCCGACTGTCGGCAAATTCCTAAAATATTGGGCGGTATGGGAATTGCTACTTCATCGACATCTCATGGACTTATTACAGATCGGGAGGCTCGACACAAAAAAATCGGGGGGGAAATTTTATGCCATACTTGGTGATTTAGAAACTTATCTTCAACCAAAAATCAGTTGTTTCCAAATAAAAATTACGTTTCAGATAAGCTGTTAGCGATATCAACTGAGTTAGTCTTTTTTTTTTTCAAGAAATTTATAAATTACGGGGGGTTTATTTAGTTCGAATGATTAAAAAGCAGAATCCTATTGACATAGAGGGTACAGTTACGGAATCGCCTCCCAATGCCATGTCTTGAGCGTGTTTAGATAATGGGTGCCAAGTCTTGACTCACATATCGGGAAAGATCTGACGGAATTACATAAGAATATTACCAGGAGATAGGGTAAGAGCTGAATTAAGTCCTTATGATCTTACCAAAGGGTGTACCATTTACCGACTTCGAAGTAAACAGACAAATAACAATCAATAAATTTTGCTGTTGGCCCGGTCATCTAGTAATTACCCGTTTGTTCAAAGTTTTGCTTCAATTTGGTAGAAGGGGAGAACGTACCTCAAATCTATCAATAGATTTATCCAACTAATTTAGGGTTATAGCTACGAAAATTCGTGCCTCCATTCGCAAAATATGTGAAAAGTGTCGATTGATTCGTAGACGTGGACGAATCATGGTAATTCGTTGCAATCCGAAGCATAAGCAGAGGCAGGGGTAGTCAAAAGCTTTAGACGTGGAACCAATTAACAATTAACAACAGCTTTCAAATATGAATAATCAATCAACTATGTCAGCTAATTCAAAAAAAAATCGTTCGCGAAAGGTAAAGCGCGGGGTACAGAAGGGAGTTATTCATATACAAGCAAGTTTCAATAATACCATTATTACCGTCACGGACGTTCGGGGATAGGTAGCTCCTCGGTGTTCCGCTGGTGCCTGCGGATTCAGGGGTACGCGCAAAAGTACACCATTTGCCGCCCAAGCTGCAGCGGAAAATGCTATCCGTGCTTCGATGGATCGGGGTATGAAGCAAGCAGAAATTATGATGAGTGGACCCGGTCCGGGAAGAGACACCGCCTTGCGAGCTATCCGACGAAGCGGCGTAATCCTCAGTTTTGTACGTGATGTGACCCCCATGCCATATAATGGATGTCGACCCCCCCGAAAAAGACGTGTCTAACTAGTAGTTTTATGAAAACTAAAGGGGGATTCCTTTATGATCACGTGTGAAACATCTATATCTACCCAGACAATTCAGTGGAAATGCGTTGAATCTAAGATAGAAAATAAGCGTCTCCATTATGGTCGTTTTGTTGTATCTTCTTTCAAGAGGGGTCAAGTTAGTACCGTAGGAATTGCCATGCGTAAAGCCTCATTAGAAGAAGTTCAAGGGACGAGCATAACATATGCAAGGTTTCACGGAGTTGTGCACGAGTATTCCACAATAAGGGGTATTAAAGAAACAATACATGATGTTTTAGTTAATCTAAAGGAAATTGCATCTAAGAGCGACTCCAATGATGTTAAAGAAGCGATTTCATCCGTAACTGGTCCCAAAGAAGTAACTGCGGGTGATATATCGTTGCCGCCCTCTGTCAAAGCGGTTGACAGTTTGCAATATGTAGTTACTATCACTCAACCAATATCTGTAAATATTGAATCAAAACTTGAAAAAGATTGTGGATATCGCATAGAAAATTCAAATGGATGTAGAGATGGAGAATTTCCCGTTGATGCTGTATCTATGCCTGTTCGAAACGTAAATTATAGCGTACATTTATTTGGAAGTGGTAAAGCGACGCGAGAAACATCATTCATTGAAATATGGACTAATGGTAGTCCGACCCCAGACGAGGCCATAACCGAGGCCTCTAAAAAACTAATAGATTTATCAAGTCCTTTTTTGCACATGAAACCCAAAGGCGTCTCCCATTCAAGGGATAGTGAAAGTTCCCCCGCTTCGTCGGGATCATCTTCACCAGTTTACAATGTAAATGAACTGGGGAAAAAGCTACCCATAAATACATTTATTGACCAACTAGAATTACCAGCTAGAGCTTTTAATTGTCTCAAAAAAGCCGACATACACACAATTGCTGATTTGCTTAATTATAGCCGAGAAGATTCATCGAAAATAAAGAGTTTTGGCCAAAAATCTGTAGATCAGGTATCAAAAGCATTGTGGGAGCATTTTGCCATAGAATTACCCAAAAAACTCAATAATTTTGGTTAAAAAATGAATAAGTCTAGGGAAGTCTTGTCCCGGCCCAGGGGCTGACAATTATTCCCTAGACCAAAATTGATTATCTTTCAATTTAGTAGGAGATGTAAAAATGCTAGAAAAGCCCCGAAGTTAAAGATCCATCTATGGGTAAAGTTGCTCCGATGCCTGACCAAATAGCGACCGCGGTGCCAATTGCGAGGACTGTTGTGGCTACTGGGCGCCGAAAGGGATTCTGAAATTTATTGACATTTTCGAGAAAAGGAACGGTTAGCAAACCTGCGGGTACTGACGCCATTAAAAGAACACCTAATAGTTTATTGGGCACTGTCCGAAGTATTTGAAATACGGGGAAGAAGTACCACTCAGGTAATATCTCCAAAGGAGTTGCAAACGGATTTGCTGGTTCACCAATCATTGATGGTTCTAAAACAGCCAAACCCACAGTACACGCGATGGTTCCTAATATTACTACAGGAGATATATATAACAGGTCGTTGGGCCAAGCGGGTTCCCCGTAGTAATTATGTCCCATACCTTTAGCTAATTTTGCTCTCAAAACAGGATCGTTCAAGTCAGGTTTTTTTGTTATTGGGGTAGACTCTTCATTCCCCCACAGGAATCGAACATGAGAATTTCCCCTCATACGGCTCAAGCAAACATGGAATTATCTTATCCTGCAACGGTTAGGTTGGCAAATAGAGAAAGGGCGAACACGGAAAAGAAAATTATTATGTAACATGGCTTCTCATCCGAATCAGCTCAGTAATCAAATAAGGCTTCGCGGGTTATCTCGTATCCCATACGCACGTGTCGTATCGTTGCAAGTTTATGTAAGACAAGATATTTACAAGTTACGTTATAGGGTATAGGATCTTAACTTGTTAAAACTTCGGCTATATATATATATCTTTAGATCGCTTTTTTACCCCAACGGTTATTCTTGCAAACAATTATCTTTTGATGCAAAAGAAATGTATGCGTCGTATCAAAAACCGTATGTTTAATAGCCTCACACAATCCCAATTAAACCTGTAGGGTTTCACGAGGCCTTTCAATCTGTTTAAATAGATCATGGATAAAATTCTCCAAACAACTTTAATCTTAGTTCGAAAGATATGTTTCTATATCCAGGTTTCGAATCTTAGCTCTAAAGAAAGGTCGGATAAGAGACACATCTTTGCTTGTGGCAGTATCCAACTCGACGTCTGCATAGCCTACACGTCTTGCGGCGAGTCACACACTCCCGTAATCCAAATTTTTTCCTTCGACGCTTCGATTATTTTGTCCCAATAGTTCGAGACGATAACTAAATCCGCTAGATAACTTATCATTTGGTTTAGTAATAAGTATCGGCGGCAACAAGACAACAATCTCTCAAAAAACCGAGAATTGAGATTCCGCACCAATATAGCGACAGAGATTTTTCATTCCTTATTTATGACTAAATCGTGAAGGACCCGGAATGCCTTGTTTACGGATCATTGGGAAATGCATCAGCGTAGAAACAGCAGTAAGAAGCGGCAAGACAAAAGTGTGTAAACTGTAAAAACGAGTTAACGTTGATTGGCCGACACTAGCACTTCCTCGTAATAATTCTACTAACGAAGATCCTACCAAGGGAATAGCTTCGGGTACGCCGGTTACAATTTTGACGGCCCAGTAACCAATTTGATCCCAGGGTAGGGAATATCCAGTTACACCGAAAGAGACGGTTGACACAGCTAGAATCACCCCAGTAACCCAAGTCAATTCGCGGGGTTTTTTGAATCCACCTGTGAGATAAACACAAAATACATGCAAAATCATCATTAATACCATCATACTTGCTGACCACCGATGAACAGACCGAATCAGCCAACCAAAATTAACTTCAGTCATTGTATATTGAACTGAAGAGGAAGCTTCTGTAACAGTCGGACGATAATAAAAGGTCATAGCAAAACCGGTGGCTACTTGAACCAAAAAGCGAGTCAGCGTGATTCCCCCCAAGCAATAAAATATGTTCACATGTGGAGGGACATATTTGCTAGTAATGTCGTCAGCGATTGCCTGAATTTCTAGGCGCTCCTCAAACCAATCATATACTTTAGTGAGATAGGTAAGCCTTTTTGACTCCCTCTTCGTAAACTGTACATGAGACTTTTTTATCATACAGCTTAAGCAAAGTTGTTTGAGCATCGCTCATTCTATTAGTATTTACTCGAATGAGAAGATGGAAGAAAGGGGCAAACCCCCGATATCTCCTATTATCCGATATCTTTTAATAATTAATGGGAGAAGAAGCGACTCAGACTCGGAAAACTCGAAACTACAATTTACCTCGATCTCACGTTAGCTTTTATTTTTGAATTGAAACCCAATTAGCGTTTTGGGAAATCTTTTAATCTTATCGACGTACCCCCCCCCCCCCCGTTTTTCTTTTTATTAGGGGGGGAGGGGGGTAGATAAATGAATAGAGGTTACTTCGTTCTGATCTGCTTCTTTTTGGAATCCAAAGAACCTTAGATTTCCACTATATTTCGAATTTTTTTTAGGTAGGAGGACTTAATGGGCTACAACTCCCTTATCACCCCGAATCGAAACCCACACGGTTCTTCTTTCTCTACTCTACCTACACATTTCATAAGCAACCACAATTAAAACAAACTTCGTTGGTAATTTTTTGATACAGCGCTAAGTCGGCAATATCAGATAAGAACTTCATCACGAAATTTAAATGGTAAATTGGTGCAAATTAATCATAGTTTGAGCTTTATACTGACTAAATATGAAATTCTCGCGTTTCGGGTGCTAATAACTCGACCGCTACCTGGCGAGATACAAATAATCTAATTCTAATATAGTAAAATCTATTTGAATAAAAGATTGTTTATTTGTTGAACCAGATTAGTTGCGACGAATCACACACCCATAATATTGTCTTCTAAAAACATTTAAAGTTCGCGCGATTTAACTCCCGTTCTGATTTATGGTGAGGTATCCATTTCTGAGTCCCCAGCTATTGTCGTTACATCAGCGGGGTTCGGGACTTTTCTACCAACTAATTGTAAGACCATCCAATAAAACGGATGAGTTATAAATTTCCAAAATAGTAACTAAGAATACTGCAAGCAAAGCCATGAAAAGTCCCATCAAGGGGGTAGTTCCCCAGCCGGGAGCAACTTTTCCGTATTCCGAGTTAAGCGGCTTCAAAACCATTCCCAGTAAACTTATTCTGGGTTTACCTCTGAGGGTATCATCAATAACTTTCGTAGCCATAGAGCCTGTTAATTTGATTGAAATTTGTTGACTTTGTATACTATTATAGCAAGTAAAATAGGCACTATTATTTTTTTGGATTACACGGCAACGGAAACCGCAACTTCGGTCGCCATCTCTATATCCCGTTCACTCGTTAGCCTCACCGGTTACGCTTCGTATACCGCTTCCGGTCAACCCGCCAAAGAGCTCAGAGATCCTTTTGAGGAACATGAAGATTAGTCAGACTGGTAGACCTTCCTTCGTAAAGCTAAAAAGGAAGGTCTCTAATCAACTTAATTTACCATATATTCATGATTTTACTGATGGAACAAAATCTGTTTATTTGGTGAAATTAAAACCAGGGAAAGCTCTCTATTTACCCTTGCTGGGTACTTTGGGAGGCTCCCGAAAGAAGATGGCAAAGAATATTATACCTAAGGTGGCTACCAACAAAAATGTGTAAACCAGTGCTTCCATGGATTCAACCGTAATAGTGGTATTTTAGAAATATCTCTCATACTAATTGCGGTGGGGGATACTTTTAGCTCCTCCAACTTTTTTCTTCTGCTTGACTTCGAAGTATTTAAAACTCTTGAAGTAAATAAATTTATTAAATTATTAATTTTTGATGAAACAATTACTTATTATTTACTGATTCAGTCAACTTTTGTAATTAACCAGATAAATAAAGGGATTCAATGTGATAAATAAGAGAAAACTTTTTGAACAGCTTGTCTTTTAGTACTTGGATCCCCCAACTTTTGAAATGTTCCGAATTCAACTTGGGCATCCAAATCGGGATCGATACCAGCAAAAACGTCTCTGAATAAGGTTCTTGCACCGTGCCAAATGTGACCGAAAAAGAAAATAAGAGCAAACGTGGCGTGGCCAAAAGTGAACCAACCCCGTGGACTACTTCTAAAAACACCATCCGATTTTAAGGTAGCGCGATCAAACTCAAAGATCTCACCTAATTGGGCGCGCCTAGCGTATTTCTTCACTGTGGCAGGATCGCTGAAACTAGCACCATCTAGTTCGCCACCAGAAAATTCTACGGTTACACCGACTTGCTCAACGCTGTATTTTGATTCTGCTCGTCTAAAGGGTACATCAGCTCTCACAACACCCTCGCCATCTACCAAAACTACGGGAAATGTTTCGAAAAAAGTTGGCATACGGCGTACAAACAGTTCGTGGCCTTCCCTATCTTTGAAAACGGCATGACCTAACCAGCCAACAGCTATCCCGTCGCCGTTGTCCATTGCACCTGCTCGAAACAATCCGCCTTTGGCGGGGTTATTGCCAATGTAGTCGTAGAAAGCTAATTTTTCCGGAATCTTCGACCAAGCTTGGGATAGACTTAGATTTTCGGCTTCACCTGATCGTATTCGTTTCTCTATTTCTTGCTGAAAATAACCCTGATCCCACTGATAACGGGTGGGGCCAAACAATTCGACCGGGGTAGCGGCGGAGCCATACCACATGGTTCCAGAAACGACAAAGGCGGCAAAAAATACAGCAGCAATACTACTAGACAACACGGTTTCGACATTTCCCATACGTAGAGCTTTGTATAACCGTTGGGGGGGACGAACGCTTAGGTGAAACAGACCTGCCAGTATACCTAAAACCCCCGCTGCTATGTGGTGCGAGGCTATTCCGCCCGGTACAAATGGATCAAAACCCTCGGCCCCCCAAGCTGGATCTATGGGTTCTACTTTTCCGGTTAATCCGTAAGGGTCCGATATCCAAATACCGGGGCCAAACAAGCCTGTTACGTGAAATGCTCCAAACGCGAAGCAAAGTACTCCCGAAAGAAATAGGTGGATTCCAAATATTTTTGGCAAATCCAGGGATGGTTTTCCCGTGCGATCGTCGCGAAACAAATCCAGGTCCCAATACACCCAGTGCCAGATAGCGGCTAAAAACAACAAACCAGATAGTATGATATGAGCCGCGGCTACTCCTTCGTAACTCCAGATACCCGCATCAGTTGCGGTATCTCCGGTGATGCTCCAGCCTCCCCACGACTTTGTTATCCCGATGCGAGTCATAAATGGAATGACGAACATACCCTGCCTCCACATGGGATCAAGAACGGGATCCGATGGGTCGAAAACAGCTAGCTCATATGAAGCCATTGAACCCGCCCAGCCAGAGACCAAAGCGGTATGCATCAAATGCACGGAAATAAGACGACCGGGGTCGTTTAATACGACGGTATGAACGCGATACCGAGGCAAACCCGTGAGAAACCCCTTTCTTGGATATTGGAGATGAGTGACTACTACGTAACTTTCTTGCAATATAGGTTTGTTTTATAAGTTATAAGAGATAAAAGTTGTCGTATGAAATATACAGACCAATATCTTAGTTCTTATCAGATTGGAGGCATTCCTCTTTCCTTGCCTCATTTATTTGCTTTGTTTGTACAAAACACATAGTCATATGAAGTAAGCCAGTAACTTTTGTTTCAGGAACAGATAAAGGCATAGATATTTTAGCATTTACGTGCTTTATATAGCAATGTAGAGATTGGTCCCATCGGAATCTGTTAATATCTGCAAAGAGATATGATTTCTTTAACCCATGTTGTCTTCATCAAACGTGTTATAATATGGTGGAAGCTCCTCTTCAGTTTGGCTTCTACGTTCCCAAATTGGAGGTAATTACAATCTCCTTCGGTAATTTTTATATGCCAATTGGTGTTCCAAAGGTGCCCTTTCGTTTACCTGGGGAAGAGGATGCAGCTCGGGTTGACGTATAGCGCGACTCGTCAGGTGCGTCGAGCCGGGTGGAACCCGTTTCCGTCATTTCCTATCCGATTGGTTTGTCTTTATCTCACTTGGAATTGACTAATCGATCAGTGGCCGAATGCGTGAGAAAAATCTATCAATAGTTTTAGTAGTCGTTAGAATCCACGGCTAGTTGGAGTAAACAGATTGCTTGGGCTCCGGTTACTCAGTCCCAGATATCGGTCGTAGCCGAAATAACTACGAAATAAAAACCGGAACAGCAAGGGAAAAATCAAATATATTTATATTTTGAATATGTTACATAAAATTTGGGAGTAAATACAGGGGAAGTAAAACTGTTTGTTCCGTATGTACAAATAGCGGTCGGAACACCACAACCTCCGGGGTAGAAGATGAACCTAAAGACTCTTCATATAAAAAGGACTCAATCACGAACAGAAATGAACTGGTGTGAGAGGAAAAAGTTAACATGCTGAGGTGAATTCACCGATCACCAGTTACGAAGTGGTTCAGAATGTGCGTGCGAAAGCTAGGCCATACAAACTTGAACCAAAAGTGCTAATATGGGTAGAATTAAAAAAAAAAAAGGGGGGGGGAGAATAATTCTTTCTTACACTCATTTCACGTGAAAGCTACCGGAGCCGTATGTCTCTAACGATACCTATACGGTTCTAGAGGGGGGGCGGCAGGGCGGGAATCGCGTAAACCTATCCAAATCAACCGGCTTTATCGGGAGAGACTTCCTTTTCTAGGTCAACAAGTCGATGACGAAATTGCCAATCAACTTATTGGTATCATGATGTATCTAAATGGGGAAGATCAAGCCAAAGATATGTACTCGTATGTAAATTCACCCGGTGGGGCGGTATTAGCCGGAATATCTGCTTATGACGCGATGCAATTTGTCGTACCAGATGTACATACTATTTGCATGGGACTAGCTGCTTCAATGGGATCCTCCATTTTGGCCGGAGGGGAAATTACCAGACGTATAGCACTACCCCACGCTTGGCGCCAATGATTTGCACAGATTAGAATTCTGCCTTCGCCTAGTTAGGGTAACAATAGCATGGCAACTTTTACTTGGCGACTCCTCCTATACACAGCCAATTCTGAAATAGTGAAACGCCGAGGAGTTAAATCGAATCAAAATAAAAATTTTGACTTGTAGTGGATTCATTCTGGATCGAAATCGATATATCTTAGCGTCATAAATTCGAAAAAGTGTCGAATCTACATAGCATAATTTATTAAACTTCAAGTTTTTAATAAGTTGAGTGATGCCGATTCCGTTATCCATCGGGAGTATATATAGCAAACTCTGGGATCGCTGGCACGATACAGCGATGGAACCATCACAATACGTCTGAGAGAAAGGATGGTGCGATCTCGTGATACTCCTCTCGTAGTATTGCAAGGAGAAAGGGCTCGATAGCAAATTAAATATTTAATTTAAGACAAAAAGTTAATGTTTAAATACTAGATTAAGCAGACTTTGTCGGCCCACCAGAAGTACAGCCGTATGCAAAAGAATTTGCTTGTACGGTTGAGCTTAATCGGAGTCATCTAATTAGGGTAATGATTCATCAACCCGCAAGTTCGTATTATGATGGACAAGCTGGGGAATGCGTTATGGAAGCAGAAGAAGCATCAAAACTACGTGATTGCATAACCAAAGTCTATGCCCAAAGAACTGGCAAACCCTTATGGATAATTTCCGAAGATATGGAAAGAGACGTTTCTTCGTCAGCAGAAGAAGCTAGGGATTACGGCGTTGCGGACTTGGTAGCGTTGGAAAACGCGTCAGCTTGAAGATTATATCAGTAGGAAGTAACTGAGATTTGCGGAAGAAAGCCAAATTTATCTAATTCAATCTTTTTCTTTTCTTGTAATTTCAAGTTTATTCGTCTAGCCAGTTACTATTTCATTCCATCCACTTAAAGAAGCAAATCTTCGAATTTTATTTTCTTACTTCAAACAAAAGAATTTTATAAAGATTGATTGTTAGGGATTCAGATGTAGCAAGTTTTCTCAAATGGTTGAAAATATTCCGAACCGAGTAAAATCTCTACGTTTTTGAACGTGCCAACAAATCAGCAACTAATTAGAAAAGCGAGACAACGGTTGGGGATTGGAACAAAATCCCCCGCTCTTCGGGGATGCCCCCAACGGAGAGGAGTATGTACTAGGGTGTATGTGTGACCCGTTCGGATCGGAAACCTAATAAATTCGGGGGTTGACGTCGTGAGATAATCCCTCGAGTGAAATGGGGATAAATTCATAATCCATCTGTTTCAATGAGAAATAGAAATTCGTGGTTAAAGTCGGTGTAAATCCGATCATTTTGGTTTGGGACGATAAAAACCAATCAATGATAATAAAGTTGAGTTATTAAGCGAAACCAAGCGGATGATGTAAATTTCTATATCTATTTTGCCAATCCCACTGCGATGGCGATGACCACGGGTCAGCTGTTCTGCCAATCTCCAGCCTAAAATACCGTTACTATACATATGATTTCTTTTGAAACAAATAAGAAATGGAGGCGAGAAAGCCCAGCTTAACGGGCTGAGTTAAATACTGGGGATCATGCGACCCGCCGACAGCAATTTTGTTTTCCTTATCTTTGGAAAAACCTAGGCTCCGGTATATAGGAGGGACCCGGCTGCCATAAAAAGTTAACCACGGAAACATCGGAATCCGCGGTATCCCTGGTACAACGTACCGTTTATTGACAGTTAAACGATTGGGGTTGAGATAATATTCAATCTGTACCAGAGTATTTACGGGAGGGAAAGTCGGGGTAGCAAAAGCCGCCGGAATCTTTACTTATCACATCAGATAGAGAAAACGGGAATTTGTCACAACTGACAAATATCCAGATAATCATGAAGCAGCTACCTAACGACTTCCTTGAAAAGTGCGGCATGTCATCGCACATAGTTTAGTTAAAAAATAAATATATCTTCGAGATCTCCATCTCTTCGAGGGGTACATTTCGATGTAACACGGCATATCTATTTATATAAATTGATAAATCTAAATAATAAATATTGAAACAAAATTATTTAAGGGGGTAGCAGAGCCCAGGAATAAATGGATTTCCCAGACGAAAATATAATTTTCTGTGAGGCCATACATATAATGACCAGAGTAAAACGAGGATCCATAGCTCGGAAATTTCGCAAAGGCATTCTCGATTTTGCATCCGGGTTTCGGGGGGCTCATTCAAGATTATTTAGAGCAGCGAACCAGCAGGAAAAAAGGGCATTAGCTTGTGCCTACGTAGATAGAAACAACCGTAAGAGAAAATTCCGTCGTCTGTGGATCGTTCGGATTAATGCAGCAGCCCGAAAAAATGGAATTACGTACAGTTCGATGATTCACAGTTTGTTTCAGAATCAAGTTTTTCTGAATCGCAAGACACTCGCGCAAGTAGCTACTCCAGACGCTTATTGTTCCTCTCGGCTCGTACAAACAATTAATGATGAGAAAGATTGACATACGGCAGTAAGCCTCTCCGGATTAAACGGAGAGGCCAGAAATGAAGTAAAGAACGAGTTAACTCGCAGATTTATAAAAAAAAAAAGAATAAAGTATAAACAGAAGGACAGACAATCTTATAAACATTAGTTTGATTCAACTTTAATATATTCAATCACATATCTTTCGCGAGATATCTTTAATTGCCAAATTGAGGAATCACCCAGAATTCAATTCAATATAATTCTCTAATTTTCGTTATTTGAAAAGGGTAGCAAAGCCAAAATACGGGCTCTCTTTATAGCGATAGCTACCGAACGCTGCTGTTTGGAGGTTAATCTATTCATCCGTCTCGATAGGATTCTTCCTTGCTCACTGACGAGTCGACGAAGTAGGCTCGTATTTTTATAATCAACAGTTTCGTCGGGACGGATAGACGGAGAACGTCTACGGAGAGATCGCTTAAATTTATTCGTGATATTTTTTTTTGTGACTACCAATACACATCAATATTGATTACTTATAAATTAATCAGAAATATCCTTTATTTTTTTAGTTCTTTGTGATAGGTATGTTTGTGGCAGCAAACACAAAACTTTCTCGATTCCAACCGAGTAGGTGTATTACGGCGATTCTTACGTGTGGTGTATCGAAACATACCCGTAGATTTGCCACTAGTCTCCCCGGAAGTACAAACTGTACACGCTAAAGCAATGGTTACCCTCGCATCTTTACTTTTGGTCATAAAAACAATTGTATCGTAGTAATATAAGTTTTCCTTTTCAGGGGAAAGGGTCGCAAGTAGGTCCAGATGTGTCTGAACGAACTACCCGCGAAGTTCCAACAATAAGGTTTAAATTTTAACTACCCTTATCCATAATTCGGTTACGCGTTACTTTTTTTTGTGAGACGTAAAGTTATCCGATTTTTTTACTCTGTCTGATCTCTCTGTAATTAGTTATTTGAATTAAAAAAAGGGAAATAATAAAGCATCTGGGAAGAAGCGATTAACTTCTATTAAGGAACCAGCTAGCAATCCAAACCATATTGCAGCTACGACGGGAGCCGTGGAAAGATATATCTTCACGTGTTGCATTAAAAGTCCTCCTTCTTTTTAGGATCTTTTTCCTTTATCTCTTAGTCTTTATTGACCTTCTACTTCTTCTTCTTTTTTATTTCTTTTTTTTTTGGGGGGGGGGGGGGCTGACAAACCCAGAATACTCAATATTGATGGTGCCAATAGCAGCAATACCAAGGAAAAATAAGAAGAAAAAGAATAAGAATGGGACGGAGTTTTAGAGGACAGCTATCTATTGGGAAGTTAATTTTCCCTTTACCGGTAGCCGGTATCTACAGCTACCGGTTATAATAAATCAAATAGAACAGCATTGGATCGATGATACCAGTTATAAATCGAGATTAATAGGGATGTAACGCAGCTCGGTAGCGTGTTTGTTTTGGGTACAAAATGTCGCAGGTTCAAATCCTGTCATCCCTATTTTTGATCCATGCACCAAACTACACTACGGGGACAAGACTTATCGTTTCAACAAATTGATTTTTTTTTTCTTTTCTTATGACAAATAAGAAAAAAGCTCTAATTTATCTTTCACTTTCTCCTCGCGGAATGAGGAAAAAAGCTGCCCCATTTATATACACTTTCATTATAAAAACGACCCCGATAAGGGAGGCGCTTTTAGTTCAGTCCGGTAGAACGCGGGTCTCCAAAACCCGATGTCGTAGGTTCGAATCCTACAGGGCGTGCTTATCACCGTTTACCCGAGGATTACTTAATATAAATAATACGTGTCGAATATGAAATACCTAAAAACCGAAAACAAAACATCAAATTTGATGTTGACGAAGCGGCCCCTCATGTATGTTTCTTAGGTAAACAAATATTTTCATACAAATCCTAGAAATGATTAAATAATTGAGTGGAAAATAAGAATCTCCAAATGAATCTTTTTTCATCTCTTTTCTAAATCAACGTCTTGTTTGAGATGCGACAATTATTTGATTCTATTGTTCCATTCTATCGAATATCTAATTGATCGCCGCGTCGATATTGTGGGTATGCAGTTACAAATAATCCAGCTAGGGTTATTGGAATTGAACCCGACACAATTCCCGATAGTGATGCTTCAACCATTCTAGTTTATAAATGTCTAATTTAAATACTTACCAAAATATATTTTCGCGTCAACCAACTAGTTTTTGATAAGTGCGACAAATTAGTAGGTGCCGGTGGGCCCCCCTTCTTGCCCCCCCCCCTCTATCTAGTTTCTAAGTGATAACGCTAGATCACAGAATCTGAATCTTGTTCAATCCAACAAATAAAGCTAAAGTCAAAGTTAATACAGACGTCAAAAAGGCAAAGTAGCTTAGTAGAGTGAGCATAAACTTGAATACCAAATTATCTGACAGATGGGTTAGTATACGATTTCTTCGAGTAGTTTATCACCCGAAATTACGGAATCAAAGTTATTTACCCAAATTAGCTAAGTCAAAATTGATTAGTAACATTTATTGGGTGATCCAAATCTATCAATTAAGTTTATTCGGTACAATTATGTCCCATTTAGTTAATTTGTTGGTTAGGCAACTACATAGTACTTCTAGGTCGTCAATTAATTGCTTAAGAGTTGCTAGATAAATCTCCTTTTTTCGGTAACTACCCCCAATCCCCCCGGAATGGGTATCCCTATGATTCAGGGATAATATGCGTAGGCCTAGTTTAAATTTAAATCATTAATTGCCTGGACACGCCAAGAGACGAAGGCAGGCTGGAAAACAGAGCAATGGGAGAGATGATATTCCTGCGGCCACAAACTACCGTACGGTTCCGAAGCCGGTCAAGGCTTTCCAGTCAGTTTGGTCTAGGTATATGTAAATGACCACTACCAGAAATCCCGGAACCTCACTTGTGGGGGGGGCGAGTAACCTTGCCGCATCAAAGGTAGGCTAGCTATACTGAACCAGTATATTTCAAATATACCCTGGGTATAAAAAAGTGACATCCTAATTAGTATCAGGTCCCGTTTGAAAAGGTTTACCGGTAGATTCCACATCTCTCACCCCTTTTTCTTATTCGGGAAGCAATCCTTTTTAGTATTACAAGATAGATATAGATAGATACGGAGCTGAACATGTCTGGGAATACAGGAGAACGCCCCTTCGCTGACATTATTACTAGTATTCGATACTGGGTCATCCACAGCATTACTATACCCTCCCTGTTTATTGCAGGCTGGCTGTTTGTCAGTACAGGTTTAGCTTACGACGTTTTTGGAAGCCCCCGCCCAAATGAGTATTTTTCAGAGAGTCGACAAGAAGTTCCCCTAGTAACTGGCCGCTTCGATTCGCTGGAACAGGTCGACGCATTCACCAAATCCTTTTAGGAGAAACCAATACCAATGGCTTCAGATAAAACTTATCCAATTTTCACTGTTAGATGGTTAGCCGTTCACGGCTTAGCTGTACCGACAGTTTTCTTCTTGGGATCCATATCAGCTATGCAATTCATTCAAAGATAGTTTTTAGTGAGCTCCGAATCTACGACACAACCGAATCCAAATAAACAGAGTGTAGAATCGAATCGTACAAGCCTTTATCGGGGATTATTACTGATTTTCGTACTTGCCGTTCCGTTTTCTAATTACTTCTTTAATTAGAAACTAAAGAGAATTGTCCGAAAACGATCAAGATCCTAATTATTTGTGACTGTTCATGTCTCGAGTCGGGACCAGATGATAAAGCCAAAAGAGTAAGGGGTAAGGAGGTGGCGCAGATGACAAATACCACTGGAAGAATTCCCTTGTGGTTGGTGGGTACTGTAGCCGGTACACTTGTGATAGGTTTGCTGGGCGTATCCTTCTACGGAGCTTACTCGGGGTTGGGGTCGTCTCTTCGATAATGACTGCCGTCTGACCGAGAAAATTTTACCGAATTCTACGAACGAATTCTCCATTTTTTCTTCTCTTTTTACTTAAAGAAGGAGAAGAAAAAAACGGTTCGATTCAATATATCTCTATTTAGTTAGCTGGAGACTAGCTCCGGGATGCGTTTTCTAGTAGACGGGTCAATCGATTCTTTTATGTCTAAGGATTCGATCGAGGCTGAGTATGACAATTGAAGCAAACAAATACCCCCATAATTATTATTATCATATAATAATAAATTTAAGGGTAGGTGCTAGGTATTTAGGGGGAAAACTAGCTCAACATAATCGGACCAATCAATGGATTTTCGAGTGCAATTTATAATTTGACAAACTTTGAAGTGGGGTTTTTTCTTCTCATACTTCTACCCGGTAGTAATCTTACCGACGAGTCTTATCTATATTTGCATTCTACCTCCCTACCAGACGTTATATATTCCGTGCTCCAGTTTGGACTCGATAGGGTCAAACTAGGAGACTTGGCAATAAATAAATAAACTAATTGCGTTATAGAACACATGTGGATAATGTTGGTGATGTCGACACCGCCGACACCACCAATGAAACCAAAGTCGACGCAATCAATACTTTTTTATGTTTCTATCAAACCATTGACTAAAAGAGAAGGCAAGTGAAAATTGTTCTTCCCTCACACGCAATTATCAATTGGATTATCTATCCAGAAAAGGGATAACCATAAAAAAGAGTAGGCAATCGGAAATTCATTTCTGCCAACTGGACTTTTTCAAACTGTTTTTTCTTAAGCACGAGAAAAATCTGTGCCAAAACAACGGACGCGAAAAAAGCTATAAGACCTCGAATACGTAGCGGGTCCTGGAGTACGATTTCGACTTCTCCCTGACCAAATCCGCCAACATTAGGGTTATTAGTCAATGGCTGGTCGGCCTTAACGAACTCACCTTCTGAAACAATGAGTTCGAGACCGGGAGGGACAGTATCCGTCGTTTCGCGATTCCCGGATAACTCTTCGATAGTGATTTCGTATCCACCCCTTCCTTCTTTACGAACAACCTTCTTGATTTTTCCGGTTACTGCAGCGGTGTAGACCGTATTGTTGCTTTTGCTCCCATCCGGGTAGATTTGTCCCCTCCCCCTATTTCCTCCAACATAAATGGGATATTTCAGAAAATGAGCTTCCTTGTTAGTACCAGGGTCTGGTGAAAGAATTGGAAATGTGACTTCACTGTATAATTTGCCCGGCACTGGTCCTACGACGATTACGTTTTCTTTGCCGGGACGGTAATTTTGGAATGACAATTTTCCCAACTTTTCCTTCATTTCGGCTGGAATGCGATTAGGGGGAGCCAATTCAAAACCTTCTGGTAGAATGAGGACAGCACCGACATTCGATCCCCCCTTTTTCCCGTTTGCAAGTACTTATTTTATCCACGTATCGTAGGGAATCTTAACAACTGCTTCAAATACGGTATCGGGAAGAACAGATTGCGGGGCCTCAAGATCCACAGGTTTCTTGGCTAGATGGCAATTGGCGCACACAATACGTCCCGTAGCTTCTCGGGGATTTTCATAATTCTGCTGCGCAAGAATCGGATATGCTTTTGATACAGATGGACAGTTTAATTCAATGAAACCGATCGATACTGCAAGTGCAAGTGACGGAATCCAACACTTTTTCATCCAGTTATTCGTAATTCTTCTTTGCATAGATTTATGATTAGTTTCAAGTCTTTGTACAAACGGGTTACTTGGTGATGCCGCTTGGTGGCAAATAATTTTCTCTTGTTCCAATTCTTTCCCCTCTTTTATTTGATGATTATTAGCAGGTAGCAAACGGAAGGGGGTTGCAAATAACCCAAAAGAATGAACTGGTCTAGCCTGCTAGATGCAAATTCGGAGAAGAAGCGGTTATTACCCACTCATTGTATGATAAGTTGCTACAATCGACGGAGATGTGCGATTCAAGTGGCGAAAAATCCAATACTTGGATACTGTATCTGAAATAACTGGAAAGGTTGAGACAAGGCGGGAAATTACATATCTATTGGGGATTAAGCCGAAATGTTCGAAGAGGGAGCCTATTACTATTTCCCAGCCATGGGGCGAGTGGAACCCTACACATAAATCAGTTAGTAAAAGAATGGAAAACGCTTTCATTGTGTCATTCAAACTATAAAATGACTCCTGAATCCGGGAATTTGAAACTGCAAGTCTCTTTCGACCCGTTATAAACAATAAAGTTGGGATGGCAATACTAATTACATCGGTTACTAGCTGCAGAATCAGCTGAATATTGAGTTCGTTATACATTGCTGCCAACTGAGTAGTCTCATCATATGCATTTGCATCAAAATTTTGCAACCGCATATCTGCGAAGTGTTCAGTCGCGTCATTTAGCCAGAGCAATGCTTCCGCTTCTCGAAGCTGTTTCAGAGCTTTTTCCTCTTGAATGGAGTTGATAAATACTTGAGTTTGGGTGATGTTCCACCAACCTCTAATCCAAGACTCTAGAAACCAATTTCTGAAACTGATTGGAATCGTGAGGGGGAGAAGTAGAAAATACCCAACATATTGAAGGGAAACTAATGCTTGGTTTCTAGTTAAGTCGAAATCATTATGTACCAACACACTTGATTGATTTGTCAATTCCGCTCTGAACCTGGATAAAGTGCGAGTTACAGAACGAGGCACCAAACTGATTGACTCATAGGCCGACGAAAAATATACTGATTCACAATTCAATGATTTTTCAATCACTTTTTTGGTAGTTTGAAATGGAGAGAAGTTTATGGAACAACGTGTTCCTCTACCATCGAACTCATTTGAAGTCGCTTCAATCCACGCTAATTTCCTATTTATTTCTTCTATATTATTCAACTTGTAAAAGACGCAAGGAGGAAAATCATTTTCCAATTTATCTTCCGGGAAGCTAGCAATTTTTCCACCTTTGTTGACTGTTTCGCCATCCATGTAACAATTTTGGCGAGAGTTTAAAGATATATCTTGGAAAGACGAAATATCTGGAAGGTTCGGCAAAAAAACATTCAAGCAATTCTTTATCAAACAATTGGTTGCGCGATAGCATCCAAATGGAAACAATCGAAGTAGTCCTGCCCTGAAAAGCAGTATCAGGTCTCTTTGCATTCCCAAAATAGATATACCTAATCTGTGCTCTAAGAGACTGCAATATATTAGATATCTAGATTTATTGGATGCCGTGTTTGTGGACGCTGTCGTGGCCCGCAACAATTTATCCGGTGTTGAAGGGGATGATTCTACTTGCACGAAAAGCGGGGAGTCGTATATTAATATTAAGGACTGCAGTTGCTTGCTAGCCTCATAAGCCCTATCCGGAGAACGATGTGGAGTACTAAGAAACCATCGAATAATTTTTTGTTTCCAGCAATGTAATCGCATATGTTAACTGTATACCTATCAATCAGGAGAGGGAAGTAAACGAAGTACGAGACTAATCAGCTAAATTATTGTAATTAGGCTATTCCTTCTTTTGACCCCTCAAATTCTTTTTTGCCGATCTAGTACTAGTAGTACTCGCATTCCTCCGTTAACCATTTAGCTCTGAAATTCAGTAAATCTTAAAAACCTTCAATCGATACACGCGGGAAACGAGCAGGTTCGGCGGCTTTTTCTTCCATATCTCCTAGGGTTAAACTTTCACCAATCCTAGTTAGTGGGATATTTTGGCGACCCCTCACTTTCAAGTAAATAATCCGACGCGGATAAAAGCCCTCCCGACTTGCCAATCCAACCGCTTCTACATCTTTTAGTACAAGTCGAATGCGGATGCGGCGATTATTTCCGGGAAAGCCCCACCGAAAGATAGAACAGAATCCCCCCCGCTTATCAAACAAGTTGTATCCGCCCCCCACGTTCCAAAACGCAGTACACCACAGATACAGCCCGATAAATAGGCCCGCAATCCCGTAAAAACACATTACAATACCTTGTGGGATAAAAACAATGTGTTCGGATGAAAGTCCGGGGATCAGATCTTCGCCGACGCAGCTGGAAAGTCCCACTATTGAAAAACCTGTTGCACCACAGACAAGGAGACAGGCCCAACATGAATTTGCAATCGTACGGGAGCCTTTTACAAAATCCACTTGGATCCACTTGGAACGGCAATTCATTACTATTTCCTCACAGATTGCATAATAAATGGATTAGTCATTTTGTCATCAAACTCACTTTCCCTCTTTTTTTCTTTGCAGTCCATTACTCCCGCTTGTTTTTGATGTATTTGTGTTTAATAATGAAATGCCGAAATGGAGTTCAAGCATATAGGGTAGTTATCTACAAGTAACGCTTTTTTTTTTTAAGAAATAATCAATCTATATCTCATTTTTATATGAAATGAGAATGAGACATAGATTGATTAGAACAATATCCTTGAGACTATTGGGTATTTAAACAGGAATAAGATAACCGCCGAGAAAAAGGGAATTCATCTCTATTTAAGTATTAGCTAAAACTAGACTTTGAATTCAACTGATATCGGAAAGTCATCGAGCAGTTTACCTTGCCCTCAAAAGATATTAGAGGATTTCATCCCGCTCGATATATAGAAATGAGATAGCCATTGTAACTGCTGGAAACACCAAACCGACTAGGGGTACAAGAATAGAGGGTAGATAAGATGCTGCCATGATTGAATTACCTCAACTACAATAAAGAAAAGAAGAAATCTATTTATATAATCATATATCTCTGTTTCGCTCTTTTTTCTAATATCTAATGATATTCCTTTTGTTCCGTGAAGAAAAGGGGTTTCCAGGTTTCCAGTAGAGTAATCTAATTTAGATTTCTTTCTTTCGAGGTTTATTGGGGGAGGACGAGTACGCCGACACCAAAAAATGCAACAAATATTTCGTCGTACAAAAAGAAAACGGAGATGACAATTGTTTTCCCATTTATTGGTAAGGGGGGATGGGGGGGGGGGGGGTAAGATGTGGCAGATTCAGAAGTAAAAAAAAAAAAAATTCGGAACAAATTCAATTCTTTTTATAAGGAGCTGATGAGTGAAGTTCAGATATTTCGCCCAAAACACCCTTCAGGGGATTACGTGGAACGATCGAATCGAGTAGCCCATTATCAAATGAAGACTCAGCTGCTTGAAAGCCCTCAGGTATCTTTTGACGCGATGTTTATTCAATTACCCTTTTACCGGCGAATGCTGTATACGCTTTGGGCTCGGCAATAATTATATCCCCCAACATGCCAAAACTGGCGGTGACACCCCCCGTGGTTGGATAGGTAAGAATTGATATATAAAGTAATTTTTTTCGAACTTGATGAATTTGCAAAACGGAAGAAATTTTAGCCATTTGCATCAAGCTCAACGTTCCTTCTTGCGTACGCGCTCCCCCGGAAGCACAAATTAAGACCAATGGCGAAGACTTGTCCGTAGCATATTCGATTAAACGAGTAATTTTTTCACCCACAACGGAGCCCATACTTCCCCCCATGAAATGGAAGTCCATAACACCAAGCGCAATAAGTGTTCCGCTTATATACCCCACACCTGTTTGAACGGCGTCGGTTAAACCCGTTTTTTCTTGAGAAACAGCTACACGGTTTTGATGGGAATCCTCGTCGGAAAAATCTAAAACATCTTTTGCAATCATGTCTTCATCCATGGGAATCCATGTGTTACGATCAACTAAAAGTTCGATCCTTTCCATACTATTCATTGAAAGATGATAACCACGTTCTTCGCAAACACTTTTATTCTGTTTCAAAAATTTAATGTAAAGCATGTTTCCGCAGTTATCGCATCGAGCCCGTAATCCTCTATTCGTGTTAACACTTATCCGCTTCTCTCTTTCCTTTTCATTTGAGATAGAGCCTCTGGTAGCTTCTTCGGGAAAAGCTCCAATCAATCCACCAAATTTCCGCTTATCTTCAAACCAATTTGTTACAGACGTAAGAATCTCCTCATCTGTTGTTTCCCTTTAGCTGGTGGAAAAAATAAATCTCAAATAGATTTCTCGTGATATGGCGAACTTTTCCTTCCTAGGTATCAACAAATCCAAGTTTGCCGATCCAATAAATAATTGATAATTGATTATTTATCTATCAAATCAATCATATTGTAAGTGTTCTATTTCTAGAATCCAATAAAACAAACGAAGCAATATGCTATTAAAGTAAACAGAATAAAGATGTTTTTAATAAACAGAAAATCTTGGGTTTAACTTTAGACTACTTTTTAGACTACTTATTAACATCCCGTAATTTTTCAATGCCAGTTGGTAGGGATTCGAACCCTCGGATTCACATTTCGAGACTATGTGTTTCCCAGCTTCCATCATTGATTAACCAACCTTACTATAGTATCGCGTATTATATTAGGAGTATGGGGGAGGTTAACTCTTTCCCAATACTCCTGGTATGTCTCACAACTGTCTCGGAGCAGATGCTGGTGGCAAATATCTATGAAAACTCCAATCTATTTGCAATTTATCAATTGTTTTACAACGTATCGATTGTCTCGAATTCAAATTTGATTGCTTTCCATATCTCGCATGCGGCAGCCAATTCCGGACTCCACTTACTAGCTTCACGAATAATTTCATTGCCTTCACGAGCGAGGTCGCGACCCTCATTACGAGCCTGTACGCAAGCTTCTAATGCGACTCGGTTAGCTACCGCACCAGGTGCATTTCCCCAAGGATGTCCCAAGGTTCCTCCACCGAACTGTAATACGGAATCATCCCCGAAAATTTCGGTTAGAGCAGGCATGTGCCAGACATGGATACCCCCCGAAGCTACGGGGAATACACCCGGCATAGAGACCCAATCTTGTGTGAAATAGATACCACGGCTACGATCTTTTTCAATGTAATCGTCGCGAAGCAAATCGACGAAACCCAGGGTTACTTCTCGTTCCCCCTCTAGTTTGCCTACTACAGTTCCGGCGTGTATATGATCTCCACCGGACATGCGTAATGCTTTGGCCAATACACGAAAATGTATACCGTGATTTCGTTGTCTATCAATTACAGCATGCATCGCACGGTGAATATGGAGAAGCAGCCCATTGTCTCTACAATAAAAAGCTAAGGTGGTATTTGCAGTAAACCCTCCGGTCAGGTAGTCATGCATGACAATTGGTGCACCCAATTCTCTAGCGAAAACAGCTCTCTTGAGCATTTCTTCACACGTACCTGCAGTAGCATTTAAGTAATGTCCCTTGATTTCGCCTGTTTCAGCCTGGGATTTGAAAAGAGCCTCTGCTACGAATAGGAAGCGATCTCTCCAACGCATGAATGGCTGGGAATTCACATTTTCATCATCTTTTGTGAAATCAAGTCCACCGCGAAGGCATTCGTAGACGGCTCTACCATAATTTTTAGCAGACAGACCTAATTTTGGCTTGATTGTACATCCCAATAAGGGACGTCCATATTTGTTCAGTTTATCCCTTTCGACCTGAATACCGTGAGGCGGTCCAATGAAAGTTTTAGAATAAGCGGGAGGAATTCGAAGGTCTTCCAAGCGTAAAGCGCGTAGAGCTTTAAATCCAAAAACATTACCTACAATGGAGGTTAACATATTGGTGACGGAACCTTCTTCGAATAGATCCAAAGGATAAGCTACGTACGCGATATACTGATTTTCTTCTCCAGCGACGGGTTCGATGTCGTAGCATCGGCCCTTGTAGCGGTCAAGATTGGTCAACCCATCTGTCCATACAGTGGTCCACGTACCCGTGGAGGATTCTGCAGCCACCGCAGCTCCGGCTTCCTCAGCCGGTACTCCGGGTTGTGGGGTCATTCTGAAGGCTGCTAATATATCGGTATCTTTGGTCTTGTACTCGGGGGTGTAATAGGTCAGCCGATAATCTTTGACACCAGCTTTGAATCCAACACCTGCTTTAGTCTCCGTTTGTGGTGACATGGGTTTGCTCCTCCCTATGACTAAATTAGTAAATCTTGCAAAGATGAGATCTGCTCGGCATAGGTAGAGTATTTCGACGTGAAACGCAAAGTGGATATAGTTCAACCCGCGCTCGATACCTATTCAGACATAGAACATTATCATTTTATACCGCGTCTCGTGCGGGGTGCAACTAATCAATCTGTTTTCTCGCAAAAAATGCTTAGAAAACAGCATTCTGCCTCATCCCAATACATTGACTCGGGAATCTCTTCGTGGTTAGACTAGTCAGTGGAATACGAACTAAATAATTGCCAATCACTCGCGTTTAATGGTCAATCTTGTTTGAAAAAGAATCGAACGCGCATCCTCATCCTAATAATGAGTATTCAATGGATAGAGCGCAGATTTAATCAGTCTTTTGATCGTATACGAAATAGAAGGGGTAGTCTGATTTATCTGCGGTGTGGTTTACCCTCCCCATTTCATTTATCTATAGCTACATCTGCAAAACAAATTTGAAGGAAGTGGGGTGGGTGGGAAGGGAACGGTTGATTTTCTTTCCGCCATCGACCACTCAACGATAAGATGCAAAATATTTCTATCGATTCAGTAATCAAATAAAGATAATACACCGAAATAGTATAGTTATGAAAACCAGTTCTCCCTCTTTCGAAATTTCTGAATTGATGGAAAAAAATGTGGGCTACATCACTCAGATCATTGGACCAGTGTTGGATGTGGCTTCCTCCCCGGGAAAGATGCCCAACATCTACAACTCCCTAGTAATTGGGGGGCTAAATCCGGCAGGTCAGCAGATTAATGTTACTTGTGAGGTTCAACAATTACTAGGGAATAATGAGGTAAGAGCCGTAGCTATGAGTGCCACAGACGGTTTGACGAGAGGTATGGATGCTGTTGATACGGGAGCCCCCCTTAGCGTTCCCGTTGGTGAAACTACTCTTGGCCGAATATCTAACGTCCTCGGTGAACCCGTAGATAATTTGGGTCCTGTGCAAAGTAACACCACATTTCCAATTCACAGGCCCGCCCCGGCATTTACTCAGTTGGACACCAAATTATTGATTTTTGAAACGGGTATAAAAGTTGTAGATCCTTTGGCTCCGTACCGGAGAGGCGGAAAAATTGGGTTACTTGGTGGGGCTGGAGTTGGAAAGACGGTTCTTATTATGGAATCAATCAATAATATTGCGAAAGCTCATGGAGGTGTATCCGTATCTGGCGGGGTAGGAGAACGTACACGTGAAGGTAATGACCTTTACATGGAAATGAAAGAATCAAAAGTTATTAATGAACAAAATATTTCGGAATCAAAAGTAGCTTTGGTTTATGGTCAGATGAATGAACCACCGGGAGCTCGTATGAGAGTTGGATCAACCGCTCCAACAATGGCAGAATACTTTCGAGATGTTAACAAACAAGATGTACTCTTATTTATTGACAATATTTTTCGCTTTGTACAGGCAGGATCAGAGGTTTCGGCGTTACTGGGTAGGATGCCTTCCGCCGTGGGTTATCAACCGACTCTTGGTACAGAAATGGGATCGTCACAGGAAAGAATTACCTCCACCAAGGAAGGATCAATAACTTCCATTCAAGCTGTTTACGTACCTGCGGATGATTTGACCGACCCGGCTCCCGCCACGACATCTGCACACTTAGACGCCACTACTGTGCTTTCAAGGGGATTAGCGGCAAAGGGTATTTATCCAGCCGTAGACCCACTGGATTCGACCTCAACTATGCTACAGCCTTGGATCGTGGGTGAGGATCACTATGACACGGCACAGGGGGTTAAGCAGACTTCGCAACGTTACAAAGAACTTCAGGATATCATAGCTATTCTCGGACTAGACGAGTTATCCGAAGAGGATCGCCTGACGGTAGCGAGGGCTCGAAAAATAGAACGTTTCTTATCACAACCTTTTTTTGTGGCGGAAGTTTTCACCGGATCTCCGGGTAAATATGTCAGTTTATCGGAAACCATTAAGGGATTTCAAATGATTCTTTCTGGAGAGTTGGATAATCTACCCGAACAAGCTTTTTATTTGGTTGGCAATATCGACGAAGCCACCGCAAAAGCTACGGCTTTACAAGTGGAGGGTCAATAAAAGAGATGGCTTTGAATCTCCGCGTGATGGCTCCCAATCGAATAGTTTGGAATTCCGAGGTTTGGGAAATTGTTCCATCCACCAACAGTGGTCAGATTGGTATATTGCCCAATCATGCTCCACTTCTTACAGCTTTGGATATGGGGGTTTCAAAAATACGCCATGATGGGCAGTGGTCTGCAATGGCACCGATGGGCGGCTTTGCCATGATAGATAATAATCAGGTAACCATATTAGTGAACGAAGCGGAAAGAGCTGCCGAAATTGATCCCGACGAAGCTCGAAGAACGTTTCAGATGGCTCAGGCTGACTCAGCTAAAGCGGAAGGCAAGAAAAGTGTAATAGAAGCCAACTTGGCCTTCAAAAGAGCGAAGGCCAGGCTGGAAGCTTCAAATGTTGCCTGACGTTCTTTTTCTCCGCCCGAAAGCACTAAGTTATTTGATAGTCTGATAATAATCTTATCTGTGGCACGCGCAAAGACCTTTGATGTGTTTCATATACAGTAAAACTTATTAGATACCACCAATTTAATTATCATGGTATCTAGTAAGTGTTACCTACTATTGGATTCGAACCAATGACTCTCGCCGTATGAAAGCGATACTCTAACCGCTGAGTCAAGTAGGCCGCCAGTAATTTAGCTTATCCTACGCCGCTATTTACCCAGGTGTATGACTAACATATCACAGATATATATATCTATATGCATATTCATTATACCCTAATAAGGGGCTATATACAACTGCATGTTTCACCATTTAATAAATATTTGATGCCATATATATGATATATTTATCTATCTAGATGTGGATAGTTTCCTCTTTCAAACTGGTTTGTTTACTTGACATAAATTAATGGATACCGATGAAATTCTTTCATACAAGTGTATCAAGGGCTATAGCTCAGCGGCAGAACGCCTCGGTTACGCGTGCGCCGATATCTCTTTTTGATAAGATTTGTCGAAAACCAACGACTCGTGCAAAACTCTGCATGATAATTTTTTTTGTCTAACTTACATTGAAGGGTACAGAAGAACAGTAGCATGACAGATAGGTTGATCAAAAAAAGTCAACCCCTAAAGGTTGATATGATAGATAATTGGTTTATCCAATGCTAGAATTGGTGGGGACGATGCGAGGACCCCAGGCCAGATCTCTTCTTCGTCTCACGAACTCTCGTGTGTAGGGGGTATCGTATACTCCTTCCAATCGACAGAGATTATTTGATATCGCAAGGCGGACCCGTATCCCCCAAAGGTAAACTTGTGTCAACGCAATGTAACCTTCTTAAGATACTTCGGGATTGCCTGATTTGGTAAACTATCTTTTATGGAGTTTCTCGAAAAACTTCTCGTGATAAAGTAGCTTGGGCATATGGAACCTCCCTGTTTTTACGAGTAAAAACAAGGTTGGTGCAGCAGCAATTGTTCACTTCCCCCAATTAATTTTGGAAAGAGCTGGTTAGAGAACCCTATGCCGGAAACGCGGGATGTTGGGTTCGTCAAGCAGTTCAGGAAGGTCTTTTCCATATTCCGATCTGCATGACCGAGAGTGTCTACGGTTCGAATCCGTATAGTCCTAACTTGAAACGAAGAAAGAGCGGGAGATTGCTAGCACACTATAAACCTAGACAATCTGAGTTGTCTACCTAAATGAATATATTAAAACATCTAAATTATTGAGCTTTCTTTTTCTTTAATGAAGAAATACGTCAGTTCGTTTATGCGGTTAATCGATAACTGGATTTTCAAAAAAGAATATGTAAAAAAAAAATAGTTGAAGTTTAAAAATTACCTGATTTCTCCGCTAAAAATGCGACACTGCCACTTTCAAAAAAAAAAAAGAAGAAGAAAATAAAAGGCTAATGCTTTTTCCCACTTTTTCTTATTGATAGGTTAACTACCAGTGTAGTCAAACTAGAAGTTCGACTCACTTCCCTGAATGGGTTATACGTGCTAAACCTCTTACGGTACAGCAAGACAACAGTTGCTTACCAATCCGCCTACCCTTAGGTCGACACCATTTTGTCTAGTTCCAAATTTATCAACTAAATTGAGGAAAAAAAAAATTAAGGCGAAAGAAATATGCAAATGTTTTTGCTCCACCAATATGACTCCTTTTGGATTTTTCTGCTGGTATCTATATCTATCCCTTATTTAGCTTCTTCGATTTCCGGATTTATTGCTCCTACTCGGGAAGGACCAGAAAAGTTAACAAGTTATGAGTCGGGCATTGAACCGAAAGGAAATACTCAGATTCGATTTCAAATACGTCATTACATGTTTGCTTTGGTTTTCGCGGTCTTCGACGTCGAAACCGTATTTCTCTATCCTTGGGCTATATCTTTCAGGGAATTGGGACTACTTGCTTTCATCGAAGTGATCATATTCATTTTTATACTAGTAGTTGGTTTGGTTTACGCATGGCGAAAAGGAGCATCGGAATGGTGTCAACTTCCGAATATTCGGGTGAAGCTGGCAGAGAGAGAGTCGAACCCCGCAGTGTAGATATCCCCCTCAATTCGGTGGAGCCTCCGCTCCCTGAATGGGGTGTGTCAAATTCAATTTTTCTAGCTAATATAAGTGATTTTTCCAATTGGTCAAGACTTTCCAGTTTGTGGCCACTTCTATACGGCACCAGCTGCTGCTTCATCGAATTTGCCTCCCTAATTGGTTCACGATTTGATTTTGATCGGTACGGTCTAGTACCCAGATCTAGCCCTAGGCAGGCAGACCTAGTTGTCACCGCCGGCACCGTAACCATGAAGATGGCCCCGTCCCTAGTAAGACTCTACGAGCAAATGCCTGATCCAAAGTATGTAATCGCTATGGGAGCTTGCACCATTACGGGGGGCATGTTTAGCACGGATTCCTACAGTACCGTTCGCGGGGTAGACAAATTAATTCCCGTCGATATTTATTTGCCGGGTTGCCCACCTAAACCCGAAGCTATTATTGATGCTGTAACAAAACTCCGTAAGAAAATAGCTAGAGGAACTTCTACAAATCGGGCTTCCTGTCCCACCCGAACGAAATACCCCAGCCTGAATCATCGATTTCGTTTTATACCTAACATCCATATAGGTAAATATAACCAAGAATTAACTAATTTTGATACAAAATTGTTATTAAATAGTTTTTCGGAAAATTTTCAAAAGTTTAAAGATAAGTCTGAAAAATAAGTATTAAAAGTAGAGGAATAACTAGATTTCATTTCATAAATGAATAAAAGGAAAGAGAGGTGTCAACCAATATGAACACTATCAATAAAGGTAAGTTCAATATCGAGACGCGGGGTCGATTATCCGCTTGGTCAACTAGACGCAAGTTTTCCCACCGACCTTTGGGTTATGATTATAGGGGTGTCGAGATTTTGCAAGTCAAGTCGGAGGAGTGGTTGTCTGTAGCTGTCGCCCCATATGCTTACGGTTTCAATTACTTGCGTTCTCAATGTGCTTACGACTCGACACCGGGAGGATCTCTAGTCAGTGTATATCATCTGACACAGATACGAGATCAGCTAGATCAGCCCGAAGAAGTGTGTATAAAAATCTTTGTTCCAAGAGGAAACCCTAGAATACCTTCGGTTTACTGGGTTTGGAAAAGCTCTGATCTCCAAGAACGTGAATCCTATGATATGTTGGGAATAATACATCAAGGTCATCCGCACCTTAGGCGTATACTGATGCCTGAAAGTTGGGTAGGGTGGCCCTTGCGTAAAGATTACGTCGTACCCAACTTTTATGAGTTACAAGATGCCTATTAATTTGCATGAAGGTGGAGAAAAATAGATTGGCCTCACCTGGAAATTTATCTCTCGACCCGCCCTTACCATATACTTTGTTATCGAAGCTGTTTACAGTTACCGGGCAGAGATTACAGACGCAAACGACCCACCCAGTTATTGAGCCCAGTTTTCAAGATACTTATCGGTTAGCTTCTTCAAGGTTGGTTGGTTTTATATAGAACTAGAACTAGTTTGGTCTCTCCCCAGAAACATTTATATTATATGCCAAGAACCAGATTTGAACTGGTGACACGGGGATTTTCAGTCCCCTGCTCTACCGACTGAGCTATCTCGGCCAAGTCAATTACAGATACAGATAAGGGTTAACTAGAAATCAGTTAAGTATATTTTTCAACTGTAATTTTTTAACCTAGTCAAACCGTTGATCTCGCTTTTACAGATATATCTAATAGAGTACCGCTTGTAGTAAATAAAGTAAAGTATGGACGGGGGAGTGCCAGATTGAGCCATTCATGCACATTAAAGGCCTGAATGGCTCACTTGCAAACTCTTTATGAAAGACCAGACAAAAAAGGAATTAAAGTGGTTTACGTATTTCACTTCCGAACAAATTATGCGGATCCAAACAACCTGAAATGAGTTAACTAAATAGTTTCGTTGGGGATAGAGGGACTCGAACCCTCACGGTTCTGTGTGAAACCAACGGATTTTCGTTCTACTGCAACTTGCGCCGCTATTCTTCACTTTTATTAAGTGCGTGGAATGGGACTCTACCTCCATTCGCGAGAGTTTTGTTTTTCGTTACTGGCTCGCTTGTTTAACAGCTTTCGCCGAAATGAATTGGGATCCCACAACAAATAAGATAGAAATAGGTATATTAGCTGTAGTAGAGAGGGTCTACCTAGTGTTTCACCACTAAGTAATAAAACAACTTAAAAGTGAAATTTTATTTCGTTACTAGGTCTCGCTCTTATACATTATACCTCATGCGGTTAACCAAACAAAACAGTTCTATATTCAGTTCTCTCTAGAACTAGTAACTAACAAATTGCTCGTTCGTTGGAATGGCCCCCATCGAGTCTCTGTACCTATCTCGCCTCATTGCCCGAAATTTATCTGAGTAATACAAGATTTGGCTCAGGATTGCCCGATAAATGGTCCCAGGTTTCCCTGAATCTGGGGGCTGTCACTTGATATGTCTCCATACCCAGGCTCAATCTGCTTGAGTCCGCTGCGTCTACCATTCCGCCATATCCCCACCCTTTAGGCCCCAACGAACTGACGGAAAGAAATAGATAATCACATAAATATAGCTGTGTAAAAACTTTTGGCGTGCTTACACCCGATAATCTACCTAGCCTAGGTTGACAACGTCTTGTTTACACATTTTTTTTACTATCACGCTTTAAGTATGAAAAAACCTGTAATTCGACTTGTCAGTTGCAAGTTAATTGCTTCTTAAAAGATGAGTTTATAGAAGTATATATGAATGCATTATTTGAAGCAATACATTCGTCGATTAATTTGATTTTTCTTTTTCGCCAAAATGTTTATGTAAATGGATATGCTACAACCCTTTCATCTGGCATTATGAATCGCTGGCAGTCTTCGTCTACCCCGCCCCTATCTCTTCTTCAATTGCTGATAACAAGTTGAATATTTGTTAGTTCCTATTCATATGTTATGATTGTCACAGATATCAATTTTGACTGACTTCTAGTCTCTTCGACAACACAGCAATAGGTAATGAAATAGTAGGCAGTATCCCCGTGCTGATCCCATAAGTTTTTTCTCCAATTATAACACGTTTACAGAAAAGGAGTTTTCACGTCTCGATACCGAGGACCTCGTTTGAAACTGATACGTCGTCTAAAGAATTTACCGGGGTTTACGGGTAAAAGTAAAACACCCAACGTGGGAGAATTTCGAGTTGCCACCGATCAATCAGCTTCAAGAAAAATTTCTCAATTTTGCGTGCGTTTGGAGGCCAAACAAAGATTACGTTTCAATTATGGATTAACGGAACGCTAACTACTAAAATACGTACGTATCGCTAGAAAAGCTAGGGGTTCAACGGGACAAGTACCACTGCAATTACTTGAGATGCGTCTAGATAATGTTATTTTTAACTTAGGTATGGCTTCGACGATTCCCGCCGCTAGACAGTTAGTTAATCACAGACATATTTTAGTTAACAATCGTATTGTAGATATACCAAGTTATCGCCGTAAGCCGAGAGATATTATTACCATTCGAAATCGACCAACTTCTTATAATACACTTAGGAATAAGTTTCCCGGAGGAGATAACACACCGGATCACTTGACCGTGTCCCTATCGGAAGGCAACAGGCCAACAGGATTGGTTAATCGTATTGCCAGTCGAGAATCCGTGAATTTGAATATAAATGAATTGTTAGTTGTCGAGTATTATTCCCGCAAAGCTTAGTGCTTTTTTACTAAATTATTAATTTGATAAAATTAATTGGAGGTCTCTACAACGAAAGCTTAAGCAAAAGACTTGGGATGATGAAATTCAATAAACAGATTACTTAGGAAATGGTAAAAGTGGAAATGGTAAAAGTTTCTCGTTCTAACTTGTTCCAAAAATTAAATCATAATTTTTTACTTTATATTTAAATATTATATTTTTGATCAAATTCATTTGGTACATGATAAAGTATCCAAATTAATCGTCTACGTCATTTCGACTGAATCCCTAATCAACCGAGGGATTACCTATTTTTCTTGCTTCTATTGAGATGGTCCTTCGGCTTCTCCAAAGTTGTACGACTTGATTTGAAACCGGGACTCCAGCCCGTCTTCTTCAAACCGACAATTTAGCTAGATTTCGACGGAAAACTATAAAAACAACCTCGGGTACGTAAAAATATAAAAAGGAAAGGGAGGGATTCGAACCCTCGGTAGCTATAAATCTACTTAGCATTTCCGGTGCTACGCCTTAAACCGCTCGGCCACCCTTCCTATGGTTCATCAATTAAATTATTTGACATATTTTCGGGATTTAGGTAGTCAAACGACAAGTGACTTGTTGGTAGTAGTTGAAAAGGAAAACGCTTCACAAAAAATACAAATCGAACAAGAAATAAATCTTCAACGCGACTTGTCGCTTTACTACTTTATTTTTCTATATTATCGTCTAAGTATACTTTTTTTTTTCCGCAATTTCAATTAATGTACTAATAACAAGTGCAGTGCAAAAAAAAAAACAAGGAGTCGAAATTGATTATGCCTAGATCTCAAAGAAATGACAATTTTATCGACAAAACTTTCACAATTCTAGCGGATATTTCATTGCAAATCCTACCTACAACTAAGAGAGAAAGGGAAGCTTCTACGTACTATAGGGATGGTGCGATTCGATAAGGCAAGCCATTTAGCATTATTCAATAAAATTTGAAAAAGTTACAGCTTCGACGAGCCCGCATTTTCTGGAGGTGTATTTCGACTACCGAACGAACCCTTCGGTCGCGTATCCACGATTGATGCAGCCTCGGAAGCTACGGATCCCACTTCCCATGGATTTCAATATCAAGTAAGCAAGAGGTTAAATTCATAATTTGATGTGTAATACATGGTGATTTTATGAGTAAGCACAAGGAGGGGGCAGGCACTACACGGAGGAATCGGCAATACAAAATCTCCAAAATTTTTTGGTTTCGACAGATATCGCCTATTTTTGATAACCTCGAAATCGCGGTAACGACCAATAGCGATTAGGGTAGCAAACAACCATCCCGTTTGCAGCTCGGATACCCTTAAAATCATCGGAGATTGCTGAAGTGAATAACCCCTCAAAAAACAAAACGTTGGGAACGAATAAATTGCCAAGGGACTTATTGCTACTGCTGTTACCGCAGGAAAATGACGCAACCGCCTCAAAAAAATTCTTTGCGAGAAGGATGGTTAGATACCAGTCTCATGAAACACTAACCCCCGTTTAGGTTCAAAATAATAGTATAAATCATTAAGTAATTTCAAGTGATACTCCTTTTTTTGCGAATCGAGCGGGAGGAGCCGTATGAGGTGGGAATCTCACGTACGGTTCCGGAGCGGGGCTTTTTTGTATAAGCAACCGTAACGGATGTCGGCCCAATCTGAAGGAGAATATGCAGAAGCTTTATGAAGTTATTACAAAGCCATGCGTTTAGAGATTGACTCTTATGACCGAAGTTACATACTTTATAATATAGGCCTCACTCATACAAGTAATGGAAAACATGCAAGAGCTTTGGAATACCACTTTCAAGCACCGGAGCGGAATTCTTCTCCGCCACAAGCTTTTAATAATATGGCTGTGATCTGTCACCACGTGCGACTACCTGCGCTTTAGGATTCTCCGGTTTGTACATACTCAACCAACGAAAAAGGCTTCCCCCAAGCATACTTCCAAGCGGGAGCTGCCTAGAGCTGCGGGATTCGGCCTCTTTCAAAACAATCCGGGTTTGAAATAGGAAGGTAGCCTAACTGTCTCATGGATAACTGACTGAATCGAAGAATAAAGCATCGCAAGGATTCGTCGTTGAAAATCTGGGTCGATACAATGAGATTGGTCCATCAAAGAAGTTATACGATTTGTCTCTGTAGTAGAGACGATTGGGAAAAAATAAGTAACGGACCACGGTGTAGTATAAAATCCTAAAAGAAAAATTTTTCTAATAAAAAAAAAAAGATCCACTTTGAGATGGGGTAGTTAGTGTCAAAGGAGGTTGTTACTCCCTTCCTCCTGATTTTTTCAACTGGGAGTACGGAAAAATTTTCACTCAAGACGGATGAAACCAAAAACCTGACTATTCATGGTTCCTTCGAGGTTCGAAAGTGATCCCCATTTTCCCGTTAGGGGACAAGAAGGCGGTAACAGAGTTGTCCGAGCCGTATGAGGCGGGAAACCCCCAAGTTCGGTTCTAAAGGAGGGGGTTTTAGAATAATCACCTATTCTGATCGAGGAGAACAGGCCATTAACCAAGGAAATTTAGAAATTTCGGAAGCTTGGTTTGATCAAGCTGCTGAGTATTGGAAACAGGCGATAGCACCCTCCCCCGGCAATTACACTGAAGCACAGAATCGGCTAAAAATTACAGGACGCTCTTCTGTATTTAACTAATTAGTGAGGGGGGGGGGGGGGGTAGAACGGCGTGAGTGAAACAAAAAGGTTAACAAATAGGGTTGATAGATAAAAATTCCTGCTTGCTCGACATAAACCTTGCCGTCCCTCTCCCTATCGAACGAGGGATCAATCCCGATAAGTCCACTAGGCACCGCTGAGTCGTGTAATAATGCCATCAAACGCCTACCCTGCATAACTTCTTTATAGCAGCTGTTCGAGTTTCAAACTCAAGGGAAAAGGGAGTAGATTACCACATGCTGGTAAAAACTCTAGTTCTTAGAAGTTTCGTATCTTTCGTTGGTAGGTTGTTGCTATCCCTTGTCCGAAGAGAGGAGAGTCCCGATGACTATTCGTTCGCCAGAACCAGAAGTCAAGATTATGGTGGAGAAGGATCCTGTAAAAACCTCTTTTGAGAAATGGGCTCAACCCGGACATTTCTCGAGAAATTTGGCTAAGGGTCCCAGTACCACCACATGGATTTGGAACCTACATGCTGATGCCCACGATTTTGATAGCCATACCAACGATTTGGAGGATATATCCCGCAAAATATTTGGTGCTCATTTTGGTCAGCTGGCCGTTATTTTCATTTGGTTGAGTGGCATGTACTTCCATGGGGCCCGTTTTTCAAATTACGAGGCGTGGCTTAGTGATCCGACTCGTGTGAAACCTAGTGCTCAGGTTGTTTGGCCAATAGTGGGTCAAGAGATACTCAACGGAGATGTAGGTGGAGGATTTCAGGGTGTACAGATAACATCTGGATTTTTTCAACTTTGGCGAGCTTCCGGAATAACCAGCGAGTTACAGCTCTATTGCACAGCTGTGGGTGCTTTAATTTTTGCCGGATTAATGTTTTTCGCCGGTTGGTTTCACTACCACAAAGCTGCTCCGAAACTAGCTTGGTTCCAAAACGTTGAGTCAATGCTGAATCACCACTTAGCTGGTCTATTGGGGTTGGGATCTCTAGGGTGGGCAGGACATCAGATACACGTTTCACTTCCAATTAACCAACTATTAGATGCGGGAGTTGACCCCAAAGAAATACCCCTTCCCCACGAATTCATCCTTAATCGTGATCTTATAGCCCAGGCATATCCAAGTTTCGCAAAAGGACTGATCCCGTTTTTTACTCTTGACTGGTCAGAATACTCAGATTTCTTGACTTTCCGCGGAGGGTTGAACCCAGTAACGGGAGGTTTGTGGCTGACTGATACCGCGCATCACCATTTAGCCATTGCTGTTCTTTTTTTGGTAGCTGGTCACATGTACAGGACCAACTGGGGTATCGGACATAGCACGAAAGAGATCTTGGAAGCTCATAGGGGCCCCTTCACGGGTGAGGGACACAAAGGTCTCTATGAAATTCTAACAAGTTCGTGGCATGCTCAATTAGCAATCAATCTTGCCATGCTAGGTTCTTTAACAATTATTGTATCCCACCACATGTATGCAATGCCCCCGTATCCTTACTTGGCCACTGATTATGCCACACAACTCTCCTTGTTTACCCATCATATGTGGATAGGAGGGTTTTTAGTAGTTGGCGCAGCTGCACATGCAGCTATCTTTATGGTGAGAGATTACGATCCAACTACCCAGTACAACAATCTGTTAGACCGCGTTATTCGGCACCGCGATGCAATAATTTCACACCTCAACTGGGTCTGCATCTTCCTAGGTTTTCATAGCTTCGGCTTGTACATTCATAATGATACCATGAGTGCCTTGGGACGTCCCCAAGATATGTTTTCGGATACCGCCATCCAGTTGCAACCGATATTTGCCCAGTGGGTGCAGAATACCCACGCCTTGGCTCCCGGATCAACCGCACCTAACGCAGCGTCGGGTACTAGCTTAAGTTGGGGTGGCGGCGACTTAGTCGCTGTAGCCGGCAAAGTAGCCATGGCCCCAATTCCATTAGGTACCGCGGATTTTCTGGTCCACCACATCCATGCATTCACGATTCATGTTACTGTATTAATATTATTGAAAGGTGTTTTATTTGCGCGTAGTTCCCGACTAATACCCGACAAAGCAAATCTTGGTTTCCGTTTTCCCTGCGACGGTCCCGGCAGAGGAGGCACCTGTCAAGTATCTGCTTGGGATCACGTTTTCCTAGGGTTATTCTGGATGTACAACTCGATTTCAGTAGTTATATTTCACTTTAGCTGGAAGATGCAATCCGACGTTTGGGGCAGTGTAAGCGAACAGGGGGTAGTAAACCACATTACTGGGGGAAACTTTGCACAAAGTTCAACAACGATTAATGGGTGGTTACGAGATTTCTTATGGGCACAGGCCTCCCAAGTCATTCAATCATATGGTTCTTCGTTATCTGCGTATGGTCTCCTATTCTTAGGGGCTCACTTCGTTTGGGCTTTCAGTCTGATGTTCTTATTTAGTGGGCGCGGATACTGGCAAGAACTTATTGAATCCATCGTTTGGGCTCATAATAAGTTAAAGGTGGCCCCCGTCACCCAACCTAGGGCCCTGAGTATTATACAGGGACGTGCCGTGGGGGTAACTCATTACCTTCTGGGTGGAATTGCCACGACGTGGGCGTTCTTCCTGGCGAGAATCATTGCAGTGGGGTAATGGCTAGGAGGATTTGAGAAACATTACGGCATCAAGCACAGTTCAGCCGGGGTCTATCCCAAGACCCGACTACTCGTCGTATCTGGTTTGGTATAGCCACTGCCCACGACTTCGAGAGTCATGACGACACTACCGAAGAACGTCTCTACCAAAAAATATTTGCATCTCATTCTGGTCAATTAGCTATCATCTTTCTCTGGACCTCTGGGAATTTGTTCCACGTGGCTTGGCAGGGCAATTTCGAAGCATGGGTGCGGGACCCATTACATGTGAGACCAATTGCTCATGCTATTTGGGATCCTCATTTTGGTCAACCAGCCGTCGAAGCCTACACTCGAGGAGGGGCTGCGGGTCCAGTCAATATTGCCTACTCCGGTGTGTATCAATGGTGGTACACTGTCGGTCTACGCAATAACCAGGATCTCTATACTGGAGCTATCTTTCTACTAGCTATTTCTGCTTCGTTCTTACTAGCTGGCTGGTTACATCTGCAACCTAAATGGAAACCAAGCATTTCTTGGTTCAAAAATGCAGAATCCCGGCTCAATCACCACCTTTCGGGACTCTTTGGGGTGAGTTCTCTGGCTTGGTCAGGGCATTTAGTCCACGTAGCTATTCCCGAAGCGAGGGGTGGACATGTCAGATGGGCTAATTTATTGACCGCCGCCCCGCATCCCCAAGGATTGGGACCCTTCTTTTCGGGTCAGTGGAGTGTTTACGCGCAAAATCCCGACTCCAGTAGCCATTTATTTGATAGCACTCAAGGGGCGGGAACAGCTATTCCAACCTTTTTGGGCGGATTTCATCCACAGACTCAAAGTTTGTGGCTAACTGATATTGCTCATCACCACCTAGCCATTGCCGTTGTGTTTATAATTGCCGGCCACACGTACAGGACTAACTCTGGTATTGGACACAGTATGAAAGAGATTTTGGAGGCCCATATCCCTCCGGGAGGTAAGTTGGGCCGTGGGCACAAAGGGCTTTACGATGCGGTCAATAATTCTCTTCATTTTCAACTGGGGCTCGCTTTAGCTGCTTTAGGGGTCGTCACTTCGTTGGTTGCACAACACATGTATTCCTTACCCGCTTATGCTTTTATAGCACAGGATTATACGACTCAAGCCGCGCTATACACCCATCATCAATATATTGCCGGGTTTATCATGACAGGAGCCTTCGCACACGGAGCTATATTCTTTATTAGGGATTATGATCCAGAACAAAATAAAGATAACGTCTTAGCAAGAATGTTGGAACATAAAGAAGCAATAATAGCTCACTTAAGTTGGGCTAGTTTATTCCTGGGATTCCACACGCTAGGGCTCTATGTCCACAACGACGTGATGCTAGCCTTCGGGACTCCGGAAAAACAGATTCTCATCGAACCTGTATTTGCTCAATGGATTCAATCTGCTCACGGTAAAAGTTTGTATGGTTTCGATGTGCTTCTATCCTCAGCAGGTAGTCCGGCAAGTAATGCTGGTCAGGGCTTGTGGCTACCCGGTTGGTTGGATGCCGTTAACAACAGCAGCAATTCGCTATTCCTAACGATTGGACCCGGGGATTTCCTGGTTCACCACGCCATCGCTTTGGGATTACATACAACTACACTGATTTTAGTGAAAGGCGCGTTAGACGCGCGCGGTTCCAAGTTGATGCCAGATAAAAAAGAATTTGGTTACAGTTTTCCTTGCGATGGTCCCGGCCGAGGCGGTACCTGCGATATCTCAGCTTGGGATGCCTTCTATCTAGCCGTTTTCTGGATGCTAAACACCATTGGATGGGTCACCTTCTACTGGCACTGGAAACACATCACCTTGTGGCAAGGGAATGCTGCTCAATTTAACGAATCTTCTACTTATTTAATGGGGTGGTTGAGGGATTACTTATGGCTGAACTCCTCACAACTTATTAATGGTTATAACCCTTTCGGTATGAACAGTTTATCTGTATGGGCATGGATGTTCCTGTTTGGACATCTCGTGTGGGCTACCGGATTTATGTTTCCAATTTCTTGGCGCGGTTACTGGCAAGAACTCATTGAAACCCTAGCTTGGGCCCACGAACGAACACCCCTAGCAAATGTGATACGCTGGAAAGATAAGCCGGTTGCCCTCTCCATCGTTCAAGCAAGGCTGGTGGGACTAGCGCACTTCTCCGTGGGTTACATATTTACCTACGCAGCTTTTTTGATAGCATCTACATCAGGCAAATTCGGCTAACTTCCTTTTCCGCTGACTACCGAATTGTTTATTTCCGCATCAAGTTTACCTTCCCATTATCTCCCACACCCGAGCTGATTTCGAGGCTGACTATCTATTTATCAATAATTAGGAGTAGATTTTTATTCTTCCCTCTCCAGTTATTGATGAATAAATTTTTGGTTGCGAGTTCAATCTGTTTTTAAAGTAGTAATCTAATCCTGCTTACTGATTCATCAATTATGGCAAAGAAAAGTCTCATTCAGAAGGAAAAAAAAAAGAAAAAATTGGTGAAGAAATATGATGTCATTCGCCAATCTTTGAAAAGACAAATTAAAAGTAGTTTGTCAACTCAGAGTAAGCTAACTATTTCCGAAAAATTGCAATCTCTACCCCGTAATAGTGCACCTGTTCGTCTCCGTAACCGGTGTTCCCTAACCGGACGACCCAGATCCAATTACCGAGACTTTGGTTTATCTAGACACGTACTTCGCGAAATGGCACACACTTGTATGCTGCCTGGAGTATCAAAATCTAGTTGGTAAGAGAAGTTTTTTCCCACTTATTTCACAAATGATGTCTAATTCCACGAATTAGATAGTTATTTTCGCTTATATTCAATGTAATTATTTGGGAGATGTATAATAATTACATTGAAGGCATCGACTAAGCGGGGTAGAGCAGCTTGGTAGCTCGCAAGGCTCATAACCTTGAGGTCGCAGGTTCAAATCCTGTCCCCGCAAAGTAAAACATCAACTGTTTACCTACGTTGATAAAGTAGTACGGTGCTTGGTTTTCGTCGCGAGCTCAGACTAACGGATCTTTCATGTTTCACCAACGGATCAGGTTTATATTTTTTACAGAGCAGAAGTCGAGAAACTTCAAATCTTTCTATCAATTATTAAATTGGGATTACTTGACGTTATGCGACAGGATAAAAATTACCTAATTATTAGTCTTTTTTCTTTATACCTAGTTTTCTGAGCTTCTTCGTTCAATAAAACGTGAACCTATTTATCTATTTACCTATAGCTACATAGAGTTATAGGTTTACATCTAGATATAAATGTATAATTGAAGGACATAGCTGTTTAGTTATTCAGATTAGAACTGGTCTTCTCTGTCTCAACAAGTTTCAATATTGCATATTGTGAGGAAAAAAATAAGAAAGACGGTGCAAAAACTAATGGTGTGCCCAATATAACTCAACACAAAGTTATTTATGATCTGAAGCCCCCTTAACTCAGTGGTAGAGTGACGCCATGGTAAGGCGTAAGTCGTCGGTTCAAATCCGACAAGGGGCTAACCAAAAAGCCGTACGAAATTCAAAGATCGAGCTGTCTCAGCTTCCCGAAAACGCCCAGGTCCGCATAGTCTCAATGCGAAGAAGAGCTGTATTTTCCACTATTTTTAATAAAGTAAAATTAAAATCTCGTAAAAACACAATTTGGTGCGAAATTTAAAATAATCGCCTCAAATTAATTTTCTTTTTATTTAAATTGTTTTGTTACATCGGGTAATATGGCGCTCTTTACAATATGAAAAAATCAAGTGGATATAATTTTTAATACCGGAACCTTTTTTGTTACTCTTATCCTGGGAGTTGAGTATTAACTCCCGATATCGATATATATATATATAAATTTCAATTTGAGCAAAAAATAAGGAAAATTACGTGGCAAACTTTTTCCTGCTTATGTAGATAATTTTATGTAACTAGCAGGAGTTATTCGAGTCTATAGCACTCTTTTTTATTGTATCCCCCCAATAAATATCTAAATACGATTTTGCCGTTGGGGTTTGAGGAAAAAAAGTGAATCACTTTGTTCAACGTTGATTTTTCTGGCATATTTCATGCTCGGGGTTAAACTGCGGCATGCCGCTATCCATTACCACTATTTGAGACTGAAGAAAAAGGCTTCCAATTTTTACCGGGGATTGGTAAAATAAGTACCAAAATAAATTCAAAAAGGGGATGGATACCACCCATATATATATTATAGATATATGGGGGTAAGCCCTTCACACCGCTCTGGTATTTCCCCTGTTAGAGATTCATGCAAACGACTCTGCTTTTAGTTAAGTCGGATTCCCAAGGTACCCGATACGGCGGTTCAGTGGTTAACAAAATCTCGGAAGAAAAGAAAGGTCTACCCACTGCTCAAAAACTACATAACAAACGGGATCAGTTCGGGATCAAGTAAGTAGTAAGAAAGAGATGTCCAAAATTGAAAATTATAAGAAAGGAGCGGATGGAAAAAAAGAACAGAAAAAGGAAAGAGGGGGGAAAACTAGAAGCAAGGCAAAAAAATGATGAAGGGGTCAAGAAGTCCTAAACCCTTTACTGAGATTGAAAGATCTGATCAGTCTCATTTTCCTGTAGTAACTCCTGGGGTATGCTGCCCTGATAAATGACTTCTCAGAAGGACTAATATTGTAGTGGCCCAATCTTATCCCACCGCGGGGAGACGGAACTATACCGCGTCGTGGCTTAAATAAAAAAAAAATAGGGGAACCCAGAAATGTTTTGAGGATCTAAGTGAGGAAATGACTATGACCATTGCCATTGGAAAATCTTCCAAGGAGCCGAAAGATTTATTCGATAGTATGGACGACTGGCTTAGGAGAGATCGCTTCGTCTTCGTGGGTTGGTCTGGCCTACTACTGTTCCCCACCGCTTACTTTGCTTTGGGCGGCTGGTTCACGGGTACAACCTTTGTCACTTCATGGTACACCCACGGATTAGCTAGTTCTTACCTGGAAGGATGCAATTTTTTGACTGCCGCTGTCTCTACTCCCGCTAATAGTTTGGCTCACTCCTTGCTTCTCTTGTGGGGCCCTGAAGCACAGGGAGATTTTACCCGTTGGTGCCAATTAGGGGGTTTATGGACCTTCGTCGCTCTCCACGGCTCCTTTGCTCTAATAGGTTTTATGTTACGCCAATTTGAACTTGCGAGGTCCGTACAACTACGTCCCTACAACGCAATAGCTTTCTCCGGTCCAATTGCGGTTTTTGTCTCCGTATTTTTGGTTTACCCTTTGGGGCAATCCGGTTGGTTTTTTGCACCCAGTTTCGGCGTAGCCGCCATCTTCCGATTCATTCTATTTTTTCAAGGTTTTCATAATTGGACTTTGAATCCATTTCATATGATGGGGGTTGCGGGAGTCCTAGGCGCGGCCCTCCTATGCGCCATCCACGGTGCTACAGTCGAAAATACTCTATTTGAAGACGGTGATGGGGCAAACACATTCCGTGCATTCAATCCAACTCAGTCGGAAGAAACTTATTCAATGGTAACTGCGAATCGTTTCTGGTCCCAAATATTCGGTGTTGCTTTCTCCAACAAACGTTGGTTACACTTCTTTATGTTATTCGTGCCAGTGACAGGTTTATGGATGAGTGCTATTGGAGTAGTTGGTCTCGCCTTGAATCTACGTGCGTACGACTTCGTCTCTCAAGAAATTCGGGCAGCAGAAGATCCCGAGTTTGAGACCTTTTACACAAAGAATATCTTACTAAACGAGGGTATCCGCGCCTGGATGGCAGCTCAGGATCAGCCCCACGAAAACCTTGTATTTCCCGAGGAGGTTTTACCCCGTGGAAACGCTCTTTAATGGAACCCTCTCGCTGGGTGGCCGCGATCAGGAAACCACAGGTTTCGCTTGGTGGGCTGGCAATGCCCGACTAATTAACCTGTCTGGTAAATTGCTTGGTGCTCACGTAGCTCATGCTGGCCTGATTGTCTTTTGGGCTGGAGCTATGAATTTGTTTGAAGTGGCTCACTTCGTATCAGAGAAGCCTATGTATGAGCAGGGATTAATCCTGCTTCCTCATCTGGCCACTCTGGGTTGGGGGGTAGGTCCCGGGGGAGAGGTATCCGATACCTTTCCTTATTTTGTTTCCGGAGTACTCCATTTGATTTCCTCTGCAGTTTTGGGATTCGGGGGTATATATCATGCCCTGATCGGACCTGAAACTTTAGAGGAATCCTTTCCCTTTTTCGGTTACACTTGGAAAGATAAAAATAAGATGACCACAATTCTCGGTATTCATTTAATACTACTAAGTCTTGGGGCTTTTCTTTTAGTTTTCAAAGCAGTATATTTCGGAGGGTTGTATGATACATGGGCCCCCGGGGGCGGGGATGTAAGAGAGATTACAAATCTTACCCTAAGTCCTAGCATTATCTTCGGCTACCTACTAAAATCTCCTTTTGGGGGAGAAGGGTGGATTGCTAGTGTGGATAATTTGGAAGATGTAATCGGGGGGCATGTATGGTTGGGATCCATTTGTCTCTTCGGTGGAATTTGGCACATATTAACGAAACCATCTGCCTGGGCTCGTCGCGCTCTCGTATGGTCCGGGGAAGCTTACTCATCCTATAGTTTGGGAGCCCTTGCCATTTTTGGCTTCACCGCCTGCTGTTTCGTCTGGTTTAACAACACAGCATATCCTAGTGAGTTTTATGGTCCTACCGGTCCAGAAGCTTCTCAGGCCCAAGCTTTTACCTTTCTCGTCAGGGACCAACGTCTCGGTGCCAACATAGGTTCTGCTCAAGGACCTACTGGGTTAGGCAAATACTTGATGCGTTCCCCCACGGGAGAAATTATTTTCGGAGGCGAAACCATGCGCTTCTGGGACCTTCGTGCTCCTTGGTTGGAGCCCTTAAGGGGTCCCAACGGTTTAGACCTCGGTAAGTTGAAGAGGGATATACAACCGTGGCAGGAACGACGATCCGCGGAATATATGACTCATGCCCCCCTGGGTTCTCTAAACTCTGTAGGTGGAGTAGCTACCGAGATCAACGCTGTGAACTACGTATCTCCCCGGAGTTGGTTAGCAACCTCCCACTTCGTTCTGGGATTCTTTTTTTTCGTGGGTCATCTATGGCATGCGGGTAGGGCTCGCGCAGCCGCAGCCGGGTTTGAAAAGGGAATTGACCGCGATACCGAACCCGTTCTTTCTATGACACCCCTTAATTAAAACTTGAAAACATATGTTGAGATGATTACGAAAAAATGGGAATCCCTGCTTCCCTAATTTTTGCTAGCAAACCGATAACTGGTAAGTCTACACCTCCACATCAGTGCCAGACTCATTACATCCAGGTAATAACACTCTATCTATCTCTTTGAACAGATAGATAGATAGAGTGTTATTACCTGATGATAGATAAAATATAGGTAGTGTAATAATTTTAAAAAATAAAATTCACAAGTTCATGAGACTAGCGGTAACTGTCATCCTTCCTGTCCAATATTTTTCGATCCAAATAGTAGGAGAGAGAGGGATTCGAACCCTCGATGGTATTTCATTGCCATGCCAGTTTTCAAGACTGGAGCCTTAAACCGCTCGACCATCTCTCCCGGCGTAAGCTTATTCCCCACCCAATATTCGGAGATATCAGTCACGTTTTTTAGACACTTCTGGTAACAGATGGGAGGATATTCAACATCTGCCTATCTATAGATTTTGATAGATATCCCTTTTTTCACCAAATTGTTTTTTTTTATACCGCGAAAGACGTAGAGTGAATATAATTATGGCCGTAGAGCTGTTACAGATAATCATCCCGAATGTCGGAATTCAAACTAATTATTACTCAGCAAGAACCTTTTGGGATTTAGGGCGGAAAGAGAGAGGTATCTGCGCCCCGATAATAAAGTAAGTCATGGCAAGGAGAAAGTTCCGTCGGATGAGGACTGGATGGTACGAACAATCTATTTCATATGTGGAAACAATCAGAATTATGACAATCGCGTTCCAATTGGCTCTATTTGGTTTAATCGCCATCTCATTCCTACTAGTTGTAGGTGTGCCCGTTGCGTTTGCATCCCCCGGTGGATGGTCCGACAACAAAAGTATTGTCTTCTCGGGGGCTTCATTATGGATTGGATCAGTTTCTTCGGTAGGTATACCCAACTCTTTCATTTCTTGAAAATATGTTGTTTTGGTTCCTCCTCTCGTAATTCGCCGTTACGGGTGGAGACGCCAAATGAAGGGCATTTTCACCCGCAAAGGACAAGGGCTGCAACAGTAAAGTTAGTTTCAATTTATGAGCGGGTAAATAAGCTAGGCCCCCACAATAAACCAACAAATCTAATTTTCCACATATAAACTAAACACATATAGACTAAATGCGTACACGAATTTGTAAAGTAATAAGAACCCATCACAGCGTTAGAATAAAACAACAGATTATGCGGATATAGTTGAATGGTAAAATATCTCCTTGCCAAGGAGATGACGCGGGTTCGATTCCCGCTATCCGCCTATCCCGTAGAAAACAATTTAAATTTTTGGATGAAAGATTAGAAACCGCTTGGAAAAAAAGACCAATCCGATCCGATTTCTAGTACTTCAACGTTTTGGGTTTTTATTATCTTTGCTTGAATGGACTGAGATATTAAGATGAATCAATTTTGTCGAGGTCGAGATAACTCTTTCGATAGCAAATGCATATCCTAGTTCATATGCGGATGGGCAAAAAGTGGCCGGTGGGGCCAGCTACTTGCCAATTTTTCGGATGGATGATATACTTAATTATCAATAGAAACGCCAGACGTCGATAACATATAATCTTGTTATATTATATGCGCTATTTAGCATCGAACATTCTAAATTTGATCAGTGTTTTTGTTTGTCCCCGGATCGGGGTTGTTCGCTCACAGTCACCAAAAGGCGATATAGTCAAGCGGTAAGACGGAGGACTGCAAATCCTTAATCCCCCAGTTCGAATCTGGGTGTCGCCTAACGACAAAATCTTTATGTATATAGAGAGAAAGAGCTAGATCTATTTAGTTTATCTGGATTTACTTATTTAAGTAGTTTTACCGGGGATTGTTTGCTGCGCCCAAATCGGATACAGGTTGAGTTGCTCTATAGCTTGTTATAGCCTATCACATTTCTTGCGTCTCGATGCGAGACGCATAAACAATCCCAATGCATTATATAATTAATTGGTAATAAGAAAGTTCAAATCTTCAAAGATTTTGAAGAGGGAGACATCAACCAGTACCATTGAAAAAAAGGAGCAAAAATAGCTTTTCGCAAACAGAGTCTCTTTTGTTATTGGGGTATCCTATCAAGCAGGCGTCTGCTTCTCGCTGGCGACACGCTTCAAGCTTCTTTGGGCTTTGCGTTGCATTTAGACTTATAAATAATTAACAATTAGTACAAATCGAGAAAGTAAATAGATAGGAATTACAACTACGGACTTAGTTGCTATAGCTTGGGCTGCCCTGACGGTGATTTTTACATTTTCTCTCTCGCTTGTAGTTCGGGGAAGAAGTGGGTTGTGACAAACGGTTAATAGGGCCTTCGCTAGTCTGATTTGGGGAATACGCATCGCCGTGGCGATGCCGCCGATTTGTGTCTCCCCCACCCTAAATGTTGTTTTTGGTTAAAAAAGCGCGGTCGCGGTGCAGCCGTTTCTTTTCCATTCAATATATTGTAGTTTGATGAATACATTGTGGGCGGAAATACACAAATATCTCTAGATGGGTGTTTTTGAATAGTAATTACACACACAAGTACGTATAAAGAACTTATTGTGAAAAAGAAGGAGGGGGCTGAAAATAAATTAAATAAATTTTATTAAAAAGGAGGCGAATATCTCGGGGATTTCTAATTAACACGAATTCCTTTCTTTTTATTTATCGTTTCAAAACAAAAATTGAGATAACAATTTGGATAAATTTTGTAGTCTAAATAGACTGATCTTTTTTGTTACTGTCAGGGGGAAACTATCTCGGTTGCCGTCAGCTCATCCCTTCGTTAACTCAAACTTTAATTGTTTTGTTTGATATTATAAATGTGCCCGGAATGAAAAACAGAGAATAAATATACACCTGACCTAATACTTGGGCATATACTTCCGGCTCGAATACCTCACTTCGCTTTGTTTGGTTTGTCTAGGTTGCTTTCACAGAGGTATACCGAAAGGTATATTTGAATGCCCTAGCCAAATACTTAACATTAGTTATTGGGTAGAAACCAGATTTGTAAGATGTAAGAGTAATTCAACGAAAAATAGAAATTGATAGATCAAAAAAGTGATCTATCAATTTTGGGCAATTCTGTTCGAAAATAACGCATAATATATGGTAGCAAAAAAAAAATGGATGAAGAAATGCATAGATTCTGATTAACAGAAAAAAGCTAATCAAGAAAGAGAGAGCACTAAGTTGGGAGTGAGTTGCTACCAACAACCGGGTAGCATGAGATTTCTGTACGGAAGGGGGGGGGGGGGGTAACAGTTTGCATATCCCTCCATTTTACGAAGGAAGAGCAGACGGTGCTCCCCTCTTTTCCCCTTCTTAGTTGCTTTTGCATACGAAGATTTGCTAACCAACTGCAAGTTAGTTATCGATTATTAGTTATTTCGTGCGGCCGTTTGGATGTAAAGAATAAGTAAAAAAGCTGTCGGGATCAGAATGAAAAGTGCGGTGGCTACAAACGCAAGAATATTTACTTCCGTATTGGTAGTTCAAATCATCAATTGGAAAATAGCTCGAGCGGTTTCATAGGAAAAAACGCTCGGACTTTATTGTGAACCATCTATTTTTAGTTTAGTCGGGTCGACCGAATCTTTACTCTTGATTAACAAAAAAAAATATCGAAGTTGAATCTTCGATATCGATTACATAGTATATCACGAAATGAAATCTCGAGAATACCTAATTATTTCCTTTTGCGAAAGATCAGTCTACTCTCGACGCCTCCGCTTCGGATTAATCGATTAATCGCCATAATTAAGTTACAGTCTTTAACTAATATAAAAAATTGGCTTGAGTGATTGTGATTAGTCTCATCTTAATTTCGATTGTTCAATAACTTGATTCTTTCATTATCTCCTTGTTACTTCTTTTAGATTGACAGTTTATAGGTAACAACCTTACCCTCCTAGAAGGTAATCGGGCCCCCATCGTCTAGAGGCCTAGGACACCTCCCTTTCACGGAGGCGACGGGGATTCGAATTCCCCTGGGGGTATTGATTTTCAACTTACGGGTCGATGCTCGAGTGGTTAATGGGGACGGACTGTAAATCCGCTGGCGATGCCTACGCTGGTTCGAATCCAGCTCGACCCAAGTCCGAGGCTTTAAATTGAACTTTAAACTAGCACGTTTCGTTGAAGTTCATCGGGATTGACGGGTCTCGAACCCGCAACTTCCGCCTTGACAGGGCGGTGCTCTAACCAATTGAACTACAATCCCAATAATTAGTTTGATTGGAGTCTATGTAGCAATTGCTCCAGAGTCAACGACGAGTCAGCGATCTTTTTCTTTTTTACTTATCTCAATAAGTAGTTTATTCTTGTAGATTTGAACTATTAGATAGTTGACAATACCGAAAATGCTATCGACAAAAAGGGTAACCTGCGTCCGCTTCCTCAAGCTTTATCTGGTAATCAAAATTCCCGATGTGATATAATTACCAAAACGGCTTTACCGCTACGTATTTCTTGGTTTCTCTTTCTTTATCGATCATTATCAGATTTTTGGATACGTAAGTATTCCAACCAATTTTTACAAAAAGAGTATTTGCTTAATAGAGTATTTGCTTAATTAGGTTTGCCAAATCTGGATCGGTCAGATGTCTTCTGTTTACAGCTCATTAAATTGATTTAATGCGTGGCGCAAAAAATTTGCGAGGAGTGAAATATCCCATACATATAAAAATGAAAATACGGAAATCTAATCAATATACTTTGAATTGAGGATGAGTCTCGACTTACCACTTTTATTAGGAGGAAATAGAAATATGCCCGTACTACCAGAACTTGCACAAATTCAATTTGAAGGGTTTAATCGATTTGTCCACGAAAGACTGCTTGAAGAACTTGAAAATTTTCCGAAAATTGAAGACACAGATAAGGAAGTTGAATTCTGATCTATTAGTGGACGGTACCGATTGACGCAACCTTCCGTCGAAGACAGAGATGCCGCGTATCAATGTGTCACATACTCATCCGATCCATATGTACCAGTTTAATTGATTCGTAGCAAAGATAGAGTAGTACAGGAAGAAGACGTGCGGCCCGGATCTATTCCTTGGATGAATTCTAAAGGGACGTTTATCATCAATGGAATTGCCAGAGTTCTAGTCAGTCAAATCTTAAGAAGTCCCGGTATTTACTACAACCGAGAATCGGATCAAAAAGGAATTTTCACATATACTAGCACTGTAATTTCGGATTGGGGAGGGAGATTCAAACCAGAAATCGATAGGAAAGAAAAAATTTGGGTTCGTATTAGCAAAAAGAAAAAAATATCCATCTTGATCTTATTAATAGCTATGGGTTTAAGTAAAAGAGATATCTCGCAAAATGTTCGTTACCCAAAGATTTTTTCAAATATGTTGAAGAAACAGGGGGGGGCCATCAAATCGTCGGAGGATGCTACAGCGGAACTTTACAAACACCTATACTCTGCTACAGATGCGGATATCTCATTTTCAGAATCTATATTCAAGGAATTATAGAAGAGGTTTCTTCAGCATAGATGTGAGTTAGGACGGATTGGTCGACGAAATTTAAATATCAAACTAACTCTTGATGTACCTGAAACGGAACATTTTTTGTTACCCCAAGACGTATTAGCAGCCGCAGATCACTCAATAGAAATAAGCTACGGAATGGGCAACCTTGACGACATAGATCACCTGAAAAATCGACGTGTTCGATCTGTAGCGGATTCGCCTCAAGAACAATTGAAATTGGCCCTAAACCGTTTGGAGAATTCGATTCGACAAAATATATCTAGGGCCGTTAGGCGCAGACGCGCGATAACGCCCCGGGGATTAGTGACGCCTGCACCAGTAATAGCAACTTTCAAGGAGTTTTTCGTATCACACCCTCTATCGCAATTTCTAGACCAAATCAACCCATTATCGGAAATGGTTCATAAACGAAGATTAAGCTCTGTAGGTCCTGGAGGGTTGACACGTCGAACTGCCAGTTTTCAAGCTAGAGATATTCATTTCAGTCACTATGGCCGTATCTGTCCGATCGAAACATCGGAAGGCATGAATGCTGGTCTCATTTCGTCACTAGCTATTCAGGCAGAAGTTAGCAATTCCGGATCTTTGCAAAGCCCGTACCTTAAAATTTCGGAATCATCTGAAAAAGAGCAATTAGTTGATTCATCTCCTGCTGAAGATGATTACTACCGAATAGCAACTGAAAATTCACTAATATCCCAATGGAGAACTAGAGGGAAGGAACTCATACCGGTTCGATGTCAACAAGAATTTATCAGCGTCCTTTGGGAACAAGTTGATTTCCGAAGCATTCATCCCTTACATTATTTTTCTGTGGGGGCTTCTCTTATTCCATTCATTGAGCATAATGACGCGAACTGCGCCTTAACGGGTTCTACCATGCAACGTCAGGCGGTTCCACTAGTTAATCCCGAAAGATGCTTTGTAGGGACTGGGTTAGAGAGTTAAGTAGCCTCAGATTCAGGAAGTGTAGTTGTATCTGAACGAGAAGGATAAATTGGATATATTGATGGCAATAGAATTGAACTACCACCAATCGATGAAGTGCCAAGCAATGATGTGGTTTTATGCGCTACAACTAGTATATTAAAAACATATGGGCGTTCCAATAGCAATACCTGTATGCACCAAAAGTCTACGGCTTTGGCAGGAGAATTACCGAAACGCGGAGAAGTCATCGCGGATGGGGCAGCGATCGCTAGGGGGGAATCAGCTTCAGGTCGAAATATCCTAGTAGCCTACATGCCGTGGGAGGGATACAACTTCGAAGATGCGGTGTTGATTAGTGAACGCCCAATATACGAAGACATCTCTACATCTTTTCATATTGAAAGACACGAAGTTGAAGTCTGCGTAACAAATCAGGGTCCTGAAAGGGTTACAAAGCAAATACCTCAATTGGATAGTCATACACTTCGACACCTAGACGATAACGGGCTCGTAGAATCGGGATCTTGGGTAGAGGCCGGAGATGCCTCGGTGGGTAAACTGACGCCCCAAGAGGGGGCAGATTCATCACGTGCTCCAGAAGGGAGATCGTTACAAGCCACTTCCGGTATACAATTAGTTAACGCAAGAGAAAGCTGTCTTAAAGTTCCGATTGGTGGAAGAGGTCGAGTCACTGACGTCAGGTGGGTCTATCCCGAAGACGATACTTCAAACGATTCAGAAATTATTCATATTTATATTTTGTAAAGGCGTAAGATACAGGTAGGCGATAAGATAGCTGGTAGACATGGAAATAAAGGTATTGCGTCAAAAATATTACCTAGAAAGGATATGCCTTATTTGCAAGATGGTACACCAGTCGATATGATATTAAGTCCTTTAGGAGTACCCTCATGAATGAATGTGGGACAGATTTTCGAATGCCTACTCGGGTTAGCCGGGGAGTTTTCAGAAACCCATTATCGCATAGTACCTTTTGATGAAAGATACGAGCGGGAAGCTTCCAGAAAATTAGTATTTTCAGAACCTTGTAGAGCGAGTGCGGGTACTCATAATCCGTGGTTATTTGAACCCGATCACCCCGGAAAGAGTCGATTGATCGATGGACGAACGGGTGATCCCTTCGTGCAACCTGTTACAACAGGAAAAGCCTATATGATGAAATTGATTCATCAGGTCGACGATAAAATTCATGCGCGATCTAGCGGACCTTATGCGCTTGTTACGCAGCAGCCTCTCAAGGGTAGATCCAGACGAGGGGGGCAGCGGGTTGGAGAAATGGAAGTCCGGGCTTCGGAGGGTTTTGGCGTGTCTTACACATCGCAAGAAATGCTTACAATTAAATCAGATCATATTCAGGCTCGTTACAGTGTACTTAGTGCAATTATGACTGGAAAACCTGTTGATAAACCTAATACCGTTCCGGAGTCTTTCCGATTGCTAGTTCGAGAGTTACGTCGCATGGGTTTAAATCTGGAGCACAATTTTATAATTGAAGAAGATTTGGAAAGGCAGAGTGAAAACATCTGATATCGAATTGAAGCTTCTTTCATGAGTAATCAATCAAAACTTTTTCTATTATGATTCATCGAGCTAATTATCAACAGCTTCGGATTGGACTGGCTTCCCCCGAACAGATTCGCGGTTGGGCTGAAAGGGAGTTACCCAATGGAGACGTCGTCGGGCAAGTCAATTAACCTTACACGTTGCATCATAAGACTCATAAACCAGAGAGAGATGGCTCATTTCGTGAAAGGATACTCGGACCCGTAAAAAGTGGCGTTTGTGCGTGTGGAAACTATCGATCTGTCGATAACGAAGAGGAGTATTCCAATTTTTGCAAACATTGCGGAGTTGAGTTTACCGACTCTCGGGTTCGAAGATATCGAATGGGATATATCAAACTTGCGTGTCCAGTAACCCACGTGTGGTTTTTAAAACGAATTCCTAGTTATATTGCAAATCCACTTGCCAAACCTCTTAAAGAACCAGAAAGCCCAGTATATTGCGATGTGTGACTCGATTGTATGTGTCGATCATTACAGATTGGCTGCAAGCTGTCATCCCACGTAGAAGCGGGAGGCCTCTAACCGACATGTCCCTCGCGTCGATCGAGGATTATTGTCTAACTCGGGATAAAAACCACCGCGTGTGAAAAGGGGACCCCTCCATGGCTAATCTTCATCAAAAAATCCAGAGATTGGGCTTCGTAATAACTCTTTTCATTTCAGTTGATAGAATGAAATTCAAGTGTTTCTTAACACAATCCTTTGGTTTCCTTTTCCTAATAAAAGGTAAAAAAAAAAGATTATAAATAATACTATATATATATGGTTATGAAAATCTAATCATCGCATCGATTTTCTATTCAATCAAATCGGTAGCCATCGAAGTGGAGCGGAAACCCAAAGAGGGAAGTGATCACATTAGGAACAAGGAAAATACCCCCAGCCTACGACTAAACTAAAAAAGAAATATGGAAGGTGAAGACTATCTACCTTTCGGCAGATCGGTCAATACGGGGGGTCTAAGACTACTCGAAAAAAACAAGTTGAAACCCGAGTAATGATAAACTAATCTATCTTCGATGAGACGGTGCTACCGCGTCTCAAATCAAAAATATCAAATTGAAACAAATTGAGGTTTAGTTATTTGAGCCGGATGAGAGGAAACACTCGTGTCCGATTCCAAGGGGGGGGGGGGTCACCCCACCTATCCCAATCTTTTTCTTGCTAGGCCCGTGGCCGAAAGACCCAACCTATTAAGATTGCGGGGTTTGTTTAATTACGAAGACCGATCCTGGAGAAACATGCTTCCTGTTTTCTTTTCCACTCGAAATTGTGAAACGCTTCAGGGTAACGAAATTGCCACAGGAGGGGATGCCGTCAAAAAAGGATTAACTAGTTTGGATCTGCAAAGTGTTATGGATCGTGCACATTTGGAGTGGCAGGCGCTGGCAAAACAAAGGCCTGTTGAGAATGAATGGGAAGATCGAACAATTCAAAGGAGGAAAGATCTTCTGGTCAGACGGATGAAATTAGCCAAGGATTTTCTACGGACGAACCTAAAACCGGAATGGATGGTTTTAGATCTTTTGCCGGTTCTTCCACCTGAATTGAGACCAATAGTTGAATCGTATGAAGGTGAATTAGTTACTTCCGACCTTAACGAGCTTTACAGAAAGGTAATTCATCGAAATAATACTCTTGTCGAATTCTTATCGGGCAGTGAATTCACGCCGGAGGGATTAATCGTTTGTCAGAAAAGACTTATCCAAGAAGCTGTAGACGCTCTCATTGATAACGGTATACGTGGGCAACCAATGAGGGATATCAATAATAGACCCTACAAATCATTTTCAGAGGTTATTGAGGGCAAAGAGGGACGATTTCGTGAGAATTTGCTCGGAAAACGGGTTGACTACTCAGGTCGTTCCGTTATTGTCGTAGGCCCATCTCCTTCACTACATCAATGTGGATTACCCCGAGAAATGTCAATTGAACTTTTTCAGGTATTTGTAATTCGTAACTTGATTGGATGACATCTCGCTTGTAATCTGCGAGCAGCTAAGAGTATGATACGGAAAGGAGATCCCGTTATATGGGAAGTTCTTCGGGAAGTTATGCGAGGTCACCCGATACTACTGAATCGGGCACCTACTTTGCATAGGCTAGGTATACAGGCATTTCAGCCCATCTTAATAGAAGGACGTGCCATTCGTTTGCATCCATTGGTTTGTGGGGGGTTTAATGCAGATCTCGACGGAGATCAGATGGCCGTTCATGTGCCCATATCTCTCGAAGCTCAGATTGAAGCCCGTCTTCTGATGTTTTCGCACATAAATTTGTTATCCCCCGCTACGGGCGACTCTGTGTCTGTTCCGAGTCAAGACATGCTTCTCGGTCTTTATGTACTAACAATTGAGAATAAGCAAGGAATTTATGGAAACAGACATTCCGTTTTCGTGGGAGGAGGTGACGCCTACCCTGCCAGAATACCCAGTTTCGGTAGTTACCACGACATACTCAGAGCCAAGGAATCAAATCAAATTGATTTCTGTAGTTTTTTATGGCTTCGATGGAAAATTAACTTGGAAACGATTAGTTCGAAAATTCGCGAATTACCTATTGAATCTCAATATGAATCCTTGGGAACTTCTCTTCACCCCTATGATAATTATCAGATTAGAAAGTGTAGGAGGGGGTATATCTCAAGTATACATGTACTTACCACGGCTGGTCGCGTTTTGTTTAATCAACAATTAAGGGAAGCGATGCAGGGTGTATCGAAGGCTTCTTCACGTGCTACTTCGTCCGCACCGGATATGATGACACAAGACGAAATGCTTACATCTAACTGCAATAATGAAAAATGAAAAACCTTTTAAATATTTGATAAATAATTAATAAATCACTTAAATTCAAATTATTGATTAATAAATACCACGAGATAAAAAGATATATAAATTGAGGTTTCCATAATGACGAATCAAACCGAATTACCGTTCTGCAATAAAACAATGGATAGAGTTGCGATGAGGCGACTCATCAGCAAGTTAGTCATTTGTTTTGGAATTGCATCTACAACAAATATTTCAGATCAAGTTAAGATTTTGGGTTTTCAACAAGCTACAAAAGCATCTGTCTCACTGGGCATCGATGACCTCCTAGCAGTACCATCTAGAGGATGGCTTGTACAAGACGCTGAGAAATAAGGCTACGTGTCGGGGCAGCATCATCGTTACGGCAGTATCCATGCCGTAGAGAAGTTACGTCAATCAATTGAAGCTTGGTACGCCACAAGCGAATGTTCAAAACGGGAAATGAATCCAAGTTTCAAAATGATCGATCCTTTAAATCCAGTCCACGTGATGTCTTTTTCGGGGGCCCGGGGAAGTATATCCCAAGTCCATCAGTTGCTTGGTATGAGGGGATTGATGTCGGATCCCCGGGGACAAGTAATTGATCTACCCATCCGAAGAAATCTCCGCGAAGGCCTATCCCTGACGGAATATATAATTTCCTGCTATGGTGCCCGCAAAGGCGTCGTGGATACCGCCGTTCGAACCTCCGATGCCGGATACTTAACGCGCAGACTAGTTGAAGTGGTTCAACACATTGCTGTACGCAAGAAAGATTGCGAAACTACTAGAAGTATTGCTTTGCTTAATATCATCGAGGAAAAACGAGAATCTATTAGAACAATATCATATCAAAAGTTGGTTGGACGTGTGCTGGCAGATAATGTCTACCGGGATGTCAGATGTATTGCCACCCGTAATCAAGATATTAGTGATGGACTGGCTAGTAACTCAATAGTATCGACGCAGCCAATATATGTAAGATCTCCTTTGACACGTAAAAGCATTTTCCGGATTTGTCAATTGTGTTATGGTTGGAGTCTTGCTCAGCACGATTTAGTAGAATTGGGGGAAGCCGTTGGTATCATCGCGGGTCAATCCATTGGAGAACCGGGAACTCAATTAACATCAAGAACTTTTCATACAGGTGGGGTATTTACGGGCGATATCGCAGAATACGTACGAATTCCGTTTAATGGACTTATCAATTTTGATGGAAGGCAGGTTTACCCCACACGCACGCGACATGGGCATCCTGCTTGGATGTGTCGAAATGATCTATCTGTTGTTCTCACGAGTTGTGGCGATATACATAATTTTACCGTCCCAGCTCGAAGTCTACTTATGATTCGAACTGGTCAGTATGTTGAAGCGCAGCAAATCATCGCGGAAGTACGAGCCAAAGAGTTTCCTCTTAAGGAACGTATTCAAAAAGCTATCTATCCAAATCTAAAAGGAGAAATTCACTGGAATAAGTTTGTGTGGCATGTACGCGATTGCATAAGCAATCCCATTCGTGTCGTACGCGAGGCGGGCCATATCCGGATTCTTTCAGGAACTTATGGCGAATCCAACGAAAGCTTTTTGTTTTATAAAGATCAGGATAGAGTCGGTATCAAACGCAACTCTATCGAAAGGAGGTGCGATTCTTTTGAAACAATCGGTGAAAGGGAAATTGATGCCGCCAACGCGGAAGGTTCGCAGAAAAGTACCCGAGAATTCGGAATCGATCCCAAATATTTTCTAAGTTGGTCAAAACTTCCAATATCTAACTATATTTTATCTAATATCAAAGTGGAGCGGTCCGAAAAAGCTGAATCCGTTTCTCTGTTGTTCGAGAGACAACAAGGAAATATCAACAAATCGTGTTTCGTAAATATTGATGTTCAATTAAACAACATTTTGGGTGAGGGTGACATCCTTGCCATCTACGACAAATTTGAGTATCAAACTGGTACTTCGGGAATTATGAGATATGGCACCGTAAAAGTTGAACCTACTGATAAAACTACATTTGATTTTGACGGTAAGACGGAGAAAACGACTTCCGCCTCATGGTATAGAGTAATCGAAGGAGGCAATTCCTTCTTAATTCCCGAGGAGTCTCATACTATATATGAACCCCCATCATCTATTTTGGTAACAAATAATACTACTGTAGAAGAAGGCGCACGAATAACTAGTACTACTAGTAGTGAAATACGTGGACTAATCCGAATTGAAAGGGCATTAACCGGCGGTATGACGGTAAGAGTATTACCTGGATATATCCATAATTTGGAAAGGGCAACTAATATACCCGGACAAAATATTAATCTAGTAAAGCCGGGTAATATGATTCCCAATGGAATCGAAGCCGAGGATTGGGTTTACCTCCAAGCGGTTACACTTCACAGGAGAAGAAAGACCTCTGTCCCGGTGAGACCAGTTGTCAAATATGACGTATCTAGCGATTATTTGATGCGAGGAGTCTTCCGCGTTGATAAGCCGAAAACGCAGAAACCCACGAAAGCTCAAACTTTTCTATGTATCTCCCATAGAGATGGTGAGAGAATCAAAATTATTAGTCACACGACTGCTCAATTACTTCGAACTTTTTTAGTGGCTGAGCGGCGGAGACACCTTCGCGAGACCTCTTCTACAAAAGGGAACTATTTATCTCTCACCACTGTGAGAATCAATAATCTCCTCAGTACTTTTCTTCAGGTTAATCTGGTGGCGCCCCCCCCCGCAAGAAGACTTAGAGTCAGTCAGGTTTCCCAAAAATTGGTGTCTGTCGACAAGCCCTTTCTCGCTCAAGTAAATATATCCGACGACGGCAACGATTTAGTTTTCAAACATCAAAGCATTACTATTCATTCGGTGTCAGAGCGTGGCGCATCTTTCTTAACTCTGTCACCGTTTGACTTTTGTCGTAATAATTTTTTCGCTGATTCAAGTAATAATAACTACGAGAAAGAAATTGGAAAATATTCTCCCTGCCCAGAATCAGATATAGTCAGCTCAGATGGGAGTTCGAAAAGCGTTTCATTCACCTTCAAACGTGAATCTTTTTCAGAAAAGTATCCAAATCTAAATATTAAAGAGAAGTTGGTTAAATTCGATAGATCGAAATTCACCTGTTGCCAATTAAATTTTGAAGAGGTAGGTTTACTGGGGACTTCATGTGCTATTTCCTATCTACCGTCTCCCCCTCATTTGGCGCTGGGCAGCAAAGGTTCTTCTTTCACAAATTACTTCCTCGATTATTCGACAGATACGTATGCAACAGCTACGTTGGAACACCGACATAGGTATCTAATTGATGAAAACAGATTAACATTGAAATGTCCTATAAATACTTATTCAAATGGATTTTTATTAGAAAAGCCAATTCATTTGCCATCAAACTTTTTTAGTCGGAGAATCCTTTCGATTAATCTAGGACTACTAATCAGTAGAAATCGATTTTTCTGTAGAAGTAGTTTATTTCTCCAGTCCGGTCAGGTCGTAGCCATTCACCGAGATTACCTATTAGTCAGAACTGGTAAAACTCTGCTGGCGACCCGGGGAGCAGCTCCTCACAAGATATCTGGAGACATCATCGGGGAGGGAGACACATCAATAACATTACCATATGATAGGTTGAAATCTGGAGATATCACGCAGGGTCTCCCGAAGGTTGAGCAACTGCTAGAGTCTCGTTCCGTCGCTTCTATTCCAGTAAGAATCGAAGATCTTCTTAGAAGATGGAATCGGGGCATTACAAGATTAATTGGGAACCTCTGGAGCCACTTTCTAAGTGCTGGGACAAGTATGGAATACTGCCAACTGATTCTAATTAATGAAATTCGAGAAGTTTACGAATCTCAAGGAGTACAAATATCTGATAAACATCTAGAAATTATTATTCGGCAACTGACATCAAGGGTCGTAGCATCGGAAGATGGGATAACCAACGTCTTCTTTCCTGGGGAACTTGTGGAGCTATCACAGGCGGAACGGATGAACCGTGTATTAAGGAAACCAATTTTCTATGAAACCATTATACTGGGAATGACAAAAGCATCCCTTAATACCTCTAGTTTTTTATCAGAGGCGAGTCTTCAAGAAACTACGCGAGTATTGGCCAAAGCTGCTCTCCGTGGTCGAATTGATCGGTTAAAAGGATTGAAGGAAAACGTTATTCTCGGCGACGCCGTCCCCGTAGGGACAGGTAGTCCGGAAATCGCTTGCCAACTAGAAGTGAATAAACGAAAAGGTTTTCATTTGACAACAAGTAAGAATAGCAAGAACCCAGCTTGGGAAACAAAATACGATTTACGTGGTTACCGCAAGAAGCAAAATATCGACCCCAATCTGTTCATCCATACGAGATTTAGTTGATTTCTCTGTTCTACTAATCTTGAAATAAGATTGGGGGGGGGTTTGGGGG
>JAUEKW010000056.1:0-24027 GCA_032274785.1 Ajuga reptans
TGTGTATTCTTGTAACCCTACTTTGGATACCCTATATAAAGGGATCTCTAATGAATAAGAGAACACAATTATTCGGCGCATCTTCTTCTTGTTTCTTTTCCGTTCTCCTACAACAATATATTCTTATTTCGGATTTTGGATGAAATCCGAATAAGAAAGTAAGGTTTGAATCCGATCCGTTTATCCACTTAAGAATTCAGGTGAACTCTTTTATCCGATCCATATTCAAAATATCTGAATTAGTAATCTATATAACTAAATGGTTCGGGTGAATTTTCGAGTTATTTTGATAAATTCGAATAATGAACATCTCTAATTGAGTGTAGCACAGCCGCACAGGCTCTTAGTGGGCTGAAATAAGGTAGACTATTTGTATTGGGCCGTATAGTTATTGGGGTTGGTAAACAAAGTCCATGTGAAAGCCCATTCCTTTTTTTGGTAAAGAAAAAGTTATATATATTGTGGAGTTTGTTTAATTTTTCTTATCATCCATATTAATATTTATTTTTTGATAGATGATTTTAGAGTAGAATAAATTGTTTGTCAACTAACTATGATTTTTAATGATGTATCATTAAAAAAAATTGTTTTTGCTCAAATTTATCGTATTCCCAATTTAGTTTTTCTTCTTTTCCTTTAGTATATATGTGATGAAACTTGAAATGTTTTATGCATTGTAGAGAACATGGATAATTTATCGAATAAAATTATCCTATCAAACATTAAAGAAGCACCCATAGATATATCTTTCTCATATTTTTTTCCTTCAATAAGTGATACCTCTACTGGGTGGGCTTGTTACATGCGGGTTCGGGTACCCGACCCAACCTACGCGGGGTTTACCCAATCGAGTTCGGGTACCCGACCCGACCGCGTGGATTTTACCCCGATCGGGTCGGGTATTTCTAACCTATCGGGTTTTGGGGTTTTGTGGGGTGGGTTTTGGTTGGGTCGAATTTTGGTCGGGTACCCTATTTTACCAAAATCAACCATTATTCTTAGAGATCTTTCAATAATTTTAAAGAAGCAAAAAAAAAAAATTTAATACTAGAAAAGTAGTTTTGGAAAAAACCCGACCCAACCCGTCGGATACCCACACAATCGGGTGGAAGGTTGGATATTTTTTGTCGGGTACCCGATGTTGCAGGTACCTGACCCAACAAACCCGACCCGAGCCCACCCCTACCTCTACAACAAATAACTGATTATAAAGTACAACAACAAACGGTTTTGTTTTTCTAAATGTACTTTATAAAAAAATTACTTATTTATTTTCAGTGTTCGGTTGATTTTAAAAATGAAAAAATGTGTTAGGAGTTAGGACATAACATACAAACACTTTAAAACATATTCGGCTGGTATAACCGAACACTTTTATATTTATTCGGACAAACTGCTCGAACACTTTTTTGAGATGTATATAGTTAGAGAAAAGTAAGGTGTTAATAACCTCATCATTTTTTATTGCAATTCGTTGACTATAAAATCTTATTTGATTTACTTACAACCGTGCAACTAATGGGTACCTATCTATCTAATACAATATAATGCACCCAACCTGGTTGATGAGATATTTGAATTTTTTAGAGTACTTCACGGTGTATTTAGGAGAGATAGTAACACATTCTCTTTTCGAAATGTATCGTAAAGTACTTTAGAGGGTCTAAATCCGATTGAAGAGACGGTCTGCCATACTACTACAGTAGCCGATTTAATTTAATAAAGTAACATGCTACGTACATCAAATTTAATTTAAAATAATAACATGTCGAATAATTTGTGTTACGTATATAATAATTAAATCTTTATTAATTTTCTGTTGCGTATCATATATGGCAGTACCCTCCCAATCATCCTTTATTAATTCGACCGTTGAGATTTTAAAGCTGTATTTCTTTTCCTTTGTTGACTTCACTCCTAAAAAACCAGTATTTAAAAAGGATGGGTGACACGTCAGATGGGCCCACTTGTGAAACCAGACCGTTTTAGATTTATCAGGAACCGTCGATTTAATCTCATCGACGGCTGCTGTTATTCGACCGTTGCATTCAAATTCTTCATTAAAAGACAACACCAAAGTATTCCCCAATTATATCGATTGTTGAACATAGCCCCGATTTCATCTCTGCTTAGAAATATCATTACAATCTTCCATTTTTTTTTGTTATTTGTTTCAACATTTGATTGAATTTTCTCAATTCAGAAATGGTGAAAATGGCGGCTAATTCGACGACGTCGTCGCCGGTGACGATCACGGTGACTTCCTCCGGGGGGTCAATCAGCAAGGGGCTAACAAGCCCTATGCCACGTCACTCGATTTCAAACAACCCTAATTCTCCGATCACCGGCGAGAATCGCAGAGCCTCCGCCAGCGGCGGCGGTGGAAGATATCTTTCGTTCTCGAAAGACAGCGCCGATGAATTCGTAGCGTACACAGTTCAAATTCCGTCAACCCCCGATAATCGGGTTTTCACCGATTCGCAGAGCAGCCCTGTTAATTCCAGCAAAAGCAAGGGGAATAATCCTTTCATCAAAGACACCATTTTCACCGGAGGATTCAACTCAGCAACGAAAGCTCACGTGAGGAAAAGCTCGGAGGAGGAGCCGGCGATCGCGAAATCGAAACGGGTTTGCGGAATGGATGGGTGTGATGAGGAAGGGCAAGATGGGAAGTTTGAAAACTATTGCGAGTGTGGGTTTAGAATTTGCCAAGACTGTTATTTGGATTGTTTAGGAAACGGTGGGGGCCATTGCCCCGGCTGTAAGGAGCCGTATAAGGATGTTAGCGACGGCGAAAGGGAGGAAGATGATGAGCCGAAATCGCTGCCGAGTAGGGGCAGAAGAGGAGGGAAATTGGAGAAGAATATGTCGGTGGTGCAGTCGAAGAATCCGAATCATGATTTCGATCATACGAGATGGTTGTTCGAGACGAAGGGGACTTATGGCTATGGGAATGCTTTGTGGCCTAGAGATGATTATGGCAGATATGAAAGTCCTCCTGATTTTAGTGACAGAAGAAACAAGCCTTTGACTAGGAAGGTTGGGATTTCTGCCGCCATTATCAGCCCTTACAGGTACCTCTCTCTCTCTCTCTCTCTCTGTATTTGTCAATGTTGTTAAAGACAGTAGATGCTAGTCGGACGACAGTCGGTCCTTAGATGGGGTTTAGCAGGGCTTAGTTAAGATTAAGTGGGAAGGAGTCCAAAAAAGAAAGGTCGGCGGTTGAGGACAGTTTAGCACCTGTCCAGCCTGTCCGAAACCTAGGGTGAACTTTTAGAACAAAGGTATTTGTTTTAATTATGTGGGAGATTGTGTGGTAGCAATTTAAGTAATGAATCAGATAATATTTTTATTATGAAATGCTGCTGATGTTAATTAGTTCCAAATTTGAATTTCTACTTTTCTTGAATGATGGTTTCAAGATTGATAAAAGGTTATTATTATTATGCAGATTGTTGATAGTCCTTCGTCTTGGTGTTCTTTGTTGCTTTCTGACATGGCGAATCATGCATCCTAATCGCGATGCGGTCTGGTTATGGCTGATGTCCGTAATCTGCGAAATTTGGTTCGCCTTTTCTTGGCTACTTGATCAACTGCCGAAGCTTTGTCCAGTGAAGAGGATAACCGATCTCTCTGTCCTGAAAGACCGATTCGAGTCCTCCGAACTCAATCTCCGGAACCCGAAAAAGTTCTCCGACTTACCAGGAATCGATGTCTTCGTCTCCACAGCTGATTCAGACAAAGAGCCACCACTCGTAACAGCCAACACGATCCTCTCGATTCTTGCAGTCGATTATCCTGTCGAAAAAGTGGCCTGTTATTTATCAGACGATGGAGGCTCTCTGGTGACATTTGAAGCCTTAGCTGAGGCTGCTAGCTTTGCCCGAATTTGGGTTCCGTTCTGTCGGAAACACAAGATCGAGCCTAGGAATCCTGAGGCTTATTTCGGGCAGAAACGGGACCCGTTGAAGAACAAAGTGAGGCTCGATTTTGTTAAGGATAGACGGCGTGTGAAGAGGGAGTACGATGAGTTTAAAGTGAGGATAAATGCTTTGCCAGAGGCGATAAGGCGAAGATCGGATGCTTATAATGCTCAAGCAGAGATGAGAGCTAAGAAGAAACAGATAGAGCTCGGTATAAATCTGTCCGAACCGATTAAGGTTCCGAAGGCTACTTGGATGGCGGATGGAAGCCATTGGCACGGAGCTTGGTCGTCGGGCGAGGAGGGCCATTCACGAGGCGACCATGAAGGTATCATACAGGTAAACCAATTTTCCTACTTTTGTTGCGAACTGTATTAGTAATGTCACTTTGCAAGCGAACTGATTTTTTTGTTTGTGTAGATAATGCTAGTCCCCGCTAGCTCGGACCCACTTTTCGGACAAGAAGCGGATGAGGAGAACTTGATCGAGACAACCGATGTTGATATCCGTATACCGATGTTAGTGTACGTCTCCCGCGAGAAACGGCCGAGTTTCGATCACAACAAGAAAGCCGGGGCGATGAACGCCCTAGTCCGAGCGAGTGCGATTATGTCGAACGGTGCATTCATTCTCAATCTTGACTGTGATCACTACATCTACAATTCTTTGGCAATGAGAGAAGGAATGTGCTTCATGCTAGACAGGGGTGGAGACAAGATTTGCTATGTTCAATTCCCACAAAGATTCGAGGGGATTGATCCGAACGATCGTTACGCGAACCACAACACGGTGTTCTTCGATGTTAGCATGAGAGCCCTTGATGGATTACAAGGCCCGATGTACGTTGGGACCGGCTGCATTTTCAGAAGAATCGCTCTTTACGGGTTCAGCCCGCCTAGAGCGACCGAACATCACGGATGGTTCGGGAGATACAAGATGAAGAAGCTTCTACGAAGATCAAAGGAGAAGAAAGATGTAGAGGATGATGAGATGTTGTTGCCTATCAATGGGAATGAATACGAAGACGACGAAATGGCTAGAGCTTCACTAGCACGACAGTTTGGAAACTCGACCTCTCTCGTCGACTCGATTGGTGTTGCTGAATTTGGGGGGAGGCTTCTTCATGAGCTTAGAGGAAAGGGTAGTTTGGGAAGGCCAGCAGGCTCGTTGGCTGTCCAACGTGAGCCGTTGGATGCATCGGCTCTAGCTGAGGCGGTTAGTGTGATCACATGCTTCTACGAGGATAAAACCGAGTGGGGTAAAAGAGTTGGGTGGATATACGGTTCTGTAACGGAAGATGTTGTCACGGGGTATAGAATGCATAACCGAGGGTGGAGATCGATCTACTGTGTGACGGAAAGAGATGCGTTTAGAGGAACAGCTCCGATTAACCTAACCGACCGGCTCAACCAAGTGCTCCGGTGGGCAACCGGGTCAGTCGAAATCTTCTTCTCAAGAAACAATGGTCTTTTGGCTAGTCCAAGAATGAAGTTCCTCCAACGAGTGGCCTATTTCAACGTCGGAATCTACCCTTTCACCTCCGTTTTCCTCCTCGTTTATTGCATCCTACCGGCCCTTTCGCTCTTCACCGGAAAATTCATCGTCCAGACACTTGATGTCACTTTCTTGGTTCTTTTACTAGCAATCAGCCTAACACTTTCCATGCTAGCCCTCCTCGAAATCCGATGGTCAGGTATTGTTAGCATTTATGTGTTTTCTAGTTGTCCCACATTGAAACTCTATATACATATTTTCCAATCTTGTTCTTACCAGTGTATGGATTCTATTGAGTCTAACAGGTATCACCCTCCACGACTGGTGGCGCAACGAGCAATTCTGGCTAATCGGCGGCACAAGCGCGCACCCTGCAGCCGTGATCCAAGGCCTACTCAAAGTGATAGCTGGAATCGAAATCTCATTCACACTTACATCAAAATCATCTGCACCGGACGAAGGGGAGGACGAATTCGCTGAGCTGTACGAGTTCAGATGGACGACACTAATGATCCCTCCTATCACGATCATCATGTTCAACGTGATCGCGATAGGAGTGGCCATTTCGAGGACCGTCTACAGCCCTTTCCCGCAGTGGAGCAAGCTAGTTGGAGGCGTTTTCTTCAGCTTTTGGGTGCTTTCGCATCTGTATCCGTTCGCCAAGGGGCTGATGGGGAAGAAGGGGAAGATTCCGACCATCGTCTACCTGTGGTCGGGGCTCATATGCATCGTGATCTCGTTGATTACGGTGTACTTGTACCCCCCCATGGGAGGCCAAATTGGTGGATTTAAGATGCCTTAAAATGATCTGTTTGTTTGTATACTAGAATGAAGTTATACTCAACTTCATCTTGAGTTTAGTGTTTTGTCTCAATATTTCTTGTTCATTATAATTCATTTGTTGTAAGTGTGTTTATGAGTTGAAGTGTTAGTACAATCTTATCTTTTCTGTTTCAGTTTCTGCAATCAAAATGTGTATAATCAGATTTTTCAGTTCTTACAGAACTCTTGATTTGAAATCGAATTTTTATTTTTTTCAAGAAAATATTTGACTTGCAACAAGCAAAAGCCAAGCAGCTGCTTAATTCCTCAAGGTGGTAAAATTGAGCCGGTCCACCGACTGGCCCAGTCTGTTCAATATTTTAGACAAGTTTAGTCCGCAGTACAATTGAACCCACCTCAATGGAATTCGCCTGCCCGACCCGACTTGGCTCTATCGTGCAAAAATTATAAAGTTTGGATAAAGTTTCTATTACAACATGAATTTTAAAAGGTAACAAGAAAATTCATTAATTTTCTATTTTTTTCAATTACAACATCGAATCACACTTTTTTTTTTTTTTACTTTTGTGTGGCAGCCACCATCTTAGATTTAACGTGACGAGATCGTTCTACATCCACTACCATTTTTACAACAATTTGATCGTTTGACTCATAAGTAGATACATGTCTCGAAGGTGCTTCAAGAAATGGCTAAAAAAATGCATTTTTTCAAGTGCTAGAATTGTATTATTGGTATCAGAAAAATACACTACGTAATACGTTTGTGCAAGGATATAGCAGAATATATCCATCCCGATATGACACATTCCAAATTTGAAAACCCTACCCTCATCAATAAATTGCAACTTCTTTTCATTCATCGCCTAATCAACAAATCATTATTCATATCATTTTTAACAACATAATATAAACTCACCGGTCCCCTTTTAATCATTATATTTCATATCTTACAATACAATAATATAAATTATCATCCACAAACTTATTAATTTTATATCTACAGTACACATCCTCCCATACTAATACAAACATACTTTTTGGACGGGTACATTACGACATCCCCACCACTATCCATTCATCTAATATAATAATATAATAAATTTCAAACATAATTTCACCCCAAAAGAACATTTTTTACAGAATGATCCTTCACTATATACATCACGAGTTTTACAATATCTCTGTCCAAAAACATACTCACAAACTTGCACAAAATATATGAAACCAAACACAAATACCTACAAGCTCGGCTTGGCTCGGATCGTCTGCACCCCTACTCAAACTCCTGATTCTTCATTTCAAGAGCTTCAATCACTGCATCTATCCTTCCTATCCATTTTTCGACCTCCGAAAGCTTGACTCTAAGACACCTCATCTCTTCTTCCGCATCATCTCTCTCTCTCCTCTTTCGTCGAATCACAGCTCTCGACTCTCGACCGAGACTCAGCAGCTTCTGTATCCGATCACGTAGAAATCCGACCACCATCCCTAAATCCTCGAACGCTTTCAAAGTCCTGTCCCACCGTTCCAAATTCTGATGATCCGTACTAGGCTTTGCGACTCTCACAGCATCGGCTATGTTGATCGTTTCAGAGATCATACCGGCAGCTAGCTTAGTGTTGATCCCCGGCATAAGGTTCTCGTGAAGAAAGATGTGTTGACTACGACACAACTCGTAGTACATTGAACGAAGATGGAACGGTATCTCTGAGTCTATGATTAGGCCGTCAACAAGAACATTGAAATCTTCAAAGGAGTTCACTTCTTTGAAACTGACTGGAGAATCGGAGAATCTTATTCCTGATTGGTCGGAGATTGGAACGAGCTGTAGATTATGTGTTGTTATTTTACACTAGTTGTTATGGAGAGATTAGAATAACTACGATTAAGGTGGAATCGAAGTTACCTACAAGGCTCCTCGCCCCATCGACTTCTGTTGAATCTCTTGTTCTCACAATGTATACCTTTAGAAAACGAAACAACAATAGAAAAATTTAGACACACTTAGTTAAAGATAAACAAATACTCGAAAAATGCACCTTAAACTTGCAAGGCTGAATCAGTTGAAAAACCAAGACATCTTTATCGCGCAAATCATGCGCGATGGAGAAACTTCTCCATCCACCACTTAGTCCACCTTTACGCGCCAAGTACTTGGTATCGTATTCTTCTCCATTCTCATCCTCCAAAATTACCTTCTCATCACTTTTCGGAAGATGAGCAATGCAAAATTTACTCGGTAAACCCAAACAGAATCCACCAGATACATGTGATTTGAGCATAGGCTTGACAAAACTAGGTAACTGCGGAGGCAGATTCGCTCGAACCTCTTCTGCTCGCTCCAAAGGAGAAGCCGAAACAACAACACTAGTAATCTGAATATCGTTGGCCGGGCTAGTCGAAACAAGAGGCATATTTGTATCAACAGAGTCACCCTGTTGAAGCATTTAAAGCAGTACTCATTAACTAACAAGAAAGATAAGTTAGAAGCTGTTTGCAAGAAATCAAGCAGATTATAATCACTTCTTCAGATTATTATAATCAAGTAGATTGTACGTGATTCAAATTGATTGTTTACTGAAAAATCAAAAGCATACGGTGTTTGAAAATAAAGTGCTTATAGCCTCACACCAGCTTCTCAGAATCAGATTAAGTGATTCCTATAATTAGTTTTTAGAGATTCCAAACACCACAAAATCACTTTTGGGATCAAGTTGTTTTGTATTTGTTTGCAAACACTAGCAGCTAGAATCCAAAATCAAACTTCTTCAAAGTGAAACTGTAATCAATTTTTTACCAAATACTCCAACATCAACTTTTTGCATTCAAAAATGCTGCCCTATTTTTAATTTCAAACAATTTTTTTTACAATAAAACAGAATCACATGTTCAAAAGCATTTATTATTTTAATTTTTTCCGCAAACCCCCCCTTTTCACCTTAAAAATGACATAAAACTGGGTCGATTACAACATACATCAGACAAACTATGATCATCTCTATTTCACAAATAAATTATTCAATTTATTTAATTCGATTCGCAAACTCACATTGTTGGTGTTGCTCTCGAGTTCCTCTAGTCTCTGCTGCGCCAGATTTCTCTTTATCTCCCATTTACTCATTTTCTTCTCCTTCACCTGTTATACAAATTTTCAAAACAATAAGAGGAGAAAAAAAACATTAAAAACAGTCCTGATTAAACAGAGAGAGAGGGAGAGAGAGACATTGGACTTAGAAGATGGACGTTTAGAGTGAGGAATCGGAGAGATCGCCATGTTTCTGCAGAGTCGACCGTTGGATTGAGCAGAATTCAAATGAGATGAGAGAGAGACCATTGTTTTGGTTTGTTGAGAGAGAAGAAATCAGGAACAGCGTATTGCTAACAAAGGCCTTTATTTTGCAGAATATTTTAATACAAGCCTCAATTTTAAAAGTTCTCAAAAATAGTATTTGAGCTTTTTTTTAATTAAAGAACTATATTTTGAATCTTACTATTGCATTATCATTCACCGGTCATATAAAAGAATTCAAAAAAAAATTATGAATTTCACGACAATAACAATAATACATGATTTTACCTAAATAAATAAATAAATTTTAAAAGAATGTATAATTGTAAGTTTAATTGAGATGTATTTTAGAATACATTATCTTATTCATATATAATGGATAATCCCTTTTGACCTTCAATTTCTCGACCTCATTGGAGGTGAATTTGAAATTAAAGTTTTATTAATTATGGCAAACACAAAATATAACAAATTTAATATTTTCGAGCGAGTTTCCTTAAAACATGTGCTAAGATATAGCCGAAGTTATTGGCTTCTCAAACAAAAACTGTTTAAAAATAAATCGAAACTATTGGTAGTTACAACATTAAGGATATGATCGTTATGATTGAGGGCAGTTTCTTTCCTTGTTATTTTAATTTTTCTAATTTTCTTGATATATATAAAGCACCTAGGCCTACAATTCCTCTACTTGAGACACGTGACTCGGGGTCCTTCTTTTAGTATATTAAATTAAAAGATTAAATATTTGGGATCCTTTTAGCTGTAAAGTTTGGGCCTGTCAATTTGTTTGGGCCTCTTTTTTTTTTTGGGGGGCACAAGATGATTACATACAAATATTTCCATCCCCAATTCATATTTCCTAAAATTATTGATTATAAATTTATAATTACATACTTTAAAATAATTTTACATTTTATAATAAAACAATATATAAGAGAATATACAATTATTTTATTTAAAAAAAATCAATTATAGATAACCAAAACATAATAATTACTATAAGGCTATGTTTGATTAGGGTTGCCCTCAGCGGTTGACGTTGGAGGCAACGTGATAATGTTTGGCATGGACAAAGTTGAGGACATTATTTGGTTATGATAGGTTGGTGGTTGCTTGCTTTTTAACTTTCTCTCTTCTCTGTAATTGAAAGCACATGTTTCTCTCTCTTCTCTCTCTATTTACCCCCAACTTATTTACCCCAGCCAACAGTACCTCAACCTTCCCCAGCCGCAATCAAACATAGCCTAAGATTTTACACTTGAATTCATGGATCTAGAACACGTGCACCCAATGCACATGAGTACGTACTCTCATTTTTTTCAGGAAAATGCTTGACTTGCAAAAACCGAATAGCTTATTGAACCTTCTAGAGGTGATAAAATTGATCTGACGTGATAAACCAGTCCAACCCATCTAATATTTCAAATGGGTTGAGTCATATGATCTTAGCGTCAAATAACCATTTGGCGCAAAAGGTGCAGCTCGATAATGTAGTGTATAATTAGGGGATGTGTTAGGATGGACTCACCACTGTCCCACCTAACATATGATGTTGGCCCGGCAAGCAGGGCTAAATGTCCCCAATGATCACCTCTACTCAAGATCAATCTTTTTTACTCTCCTCGTCTCATAAAAAGAGTTTTGTATCAAAATTTTGTTTTGTAATAGAAGAAATCTGATATGTATTCTCTTCTTTTTTTTTGTAAATAATATGATGCACAATTTTAAAGTTTGAGAAATCTAATAAAAGGCGTAATTGTGTGGAACATAGATAATGGGCCGGTGTTGGTGGGCCCTTAGATTTAGAACTGGTCCCCAAATCTCAAAGGCCCAACTGGATTTACTGTCTTTCTTGCTGTAAAGTTTGGGCCTTTCTCTATTTTTTTTTTAATTAATTTTTATATGAGTTTTCAAATTTTTTTTTTTAATAAGTTATCCATTTTTAACATTAAAATTGTATTCAATTATTATTAGTTGGATCACTTCAAAATTACATTTAAGAAAGAGACAAAAACTTTTTGGACACTTCGCGATTAAATAAAAGTTCTTCAACTAATTGTTGTGTTTCATAGGATCTTAAACTTATATAATGTCCCAAATATACCTTTGTACTTCTAAATATAGAATAAATACGATCCTCTTAAATATCGAAATTACAAACAAATTTAAAAAGTATTTAATAAATCTAAAATATAACAAATTAAATTAATGTATTAAAAATCAAGAAATGATCAAATTAACCTTAAAAATTTAAAAAGTAGTTATGGTGCTTAACTTTAGATTTAGATTTTTAAATTTATTTAGATATTTTCCTGATCTGTTTTTTTATATAATAATTGAAATGGTGGGCATGTCAACATCTGAAGGGCTAATTGTAGCCTACCCCATGGGATATTACCCTCATGGAACAGATATGTACCGTATATATATATATATATATATATATATATATATATATATGACACACATTTACCTCATACGAATAATACACACGGGGTAGGTTGGAATTTACCCTGCTGAAGTGTCTATATAAGATTGAACAAAGTGTATGTTTGTGTGTGTGTTTTCTTTACTATTCTAAAGGTCCCCGCCTATTTCTGATTAGGCCCACCTAGGCGCTAGACTGTCATCACCCGTCTATATTTTTTTCCCCGACTCCTCCATACTTTATTCTGTTTAGATTCTGTTTAGCCTCGTCTTAGACTTAATTAGGCATTAGACCCCAGTATACCGACCGACTAGCGTCTAGCGTGTTTTATAAGATTGTTTTTTTTTCTTTTTCTAATCTCACTTTTTGTGAGTGGGTATCAAAATTATGCTGTTATGAGAAGTCTTGAATAATAGCACATTGTGGTGAAAGTGGGGAAGAATGAAACAAACATAGACATTTTATTTTAGCACAAAGGAATTTTAGCAATCTATTGATTTTTCAACCTAGTTACTTTGTATTGTTAATTTCATCTTTCTAGGTGAAATAATATTTCGCCATTACATGTTTATTTTTATTTTTTTTTCACTTTTACTTCCTCCACTTTATTTTTGGATCATTATTTTTTATTTATGTAGTTACATAACGTAATACAAGCATTTTATCTCCATTGTTACGCAAATATGATTTCGAATACTTAATCCTTATTTTAAAAGTTTCTGTCTACCTCCGACTATGTATCATTTAGGGGTTAGATTGTCCTTGACAGCTTACGTCTTTTCCCCACTTAACCCTTCCTAGACTTTATTTAATCCCGCCTAGGGCTCGACTAGACGTTAGACTCTAGCCTACTGCCGACTAGCACCTAGCGTATTCTAAAATATTAGATTGAATACAGGATTTATAAAATTCTGTTCTACACAATATGAAAATCATGAATCACATAGTAAGAGCATTTGGAATCCTCTGTCTCAACTACTCTGTCCCACTTTTACACTGTCCCAACCGTGTCCTACTCCAAAATCGAACCTTACAACATGAATCGTGAACCCGTCCACACATGAATCGTGATCCATAACCTATGAACCACTGAATTATGAACTTTGAACCATTAAATCATGAACCATAAATTGTGAATCATAAAACCATAGATTTATAATAGAAATGATACCCTAGGCCGAAAAAAACGAACCCTAGATCCTAAACATTAAACCTAACACATGAATCATGAATCCTATACTTAAATCATGAACTTTAAACTCACAAAACTGCAAAAAAATAATTATAATTAGTTATTTTTCTAGAGTGAAACACGATTAGGGCATAGTAAAAGTAGGACAGAAGATCCCATATAAAACTGTTGGAGTCTTTACTCAACTTTACTACCTCAAATGAGTGTTTGCACCATTTTTTAAACAGTTCAAAGAAAAGTTTTATTCTTCATTTATAATTTACTTATTAGAATTGAAAAAATATATTTTCGGGACAATTCCAGACACATGTAAAAGCAAGCAAATTTGTACCGACCAAACAAATTTAGAACCGACAATAAATAAACAAAATAAAATAAAAGGAAAAGCGAAAATTAGAAATTATATCCTTACCTCAACTCTTCATATGCACCTCAAAAAACCATTCGCTTTTATCTCATGCTCATCCAATACCAACCATATGAATCACTCCGAACAAGTATAATTGTGTTCGATTACACTAACTGAATATGTTTTAAAGTGTTCGAATGGTATGGTCGGAAACCTCATTTTCATGTTTTAAAAATGCTTGGTCAGCATCAATGAAACACTCAGGAGATGTTTAGGTTGCACAAATGACTGGTATGAGTTGTAAATAGAGGATCGACTATTCACCACATTCAATCAATCATTACTTTTATCTTAACTAGCCTATTAATTCGACATTTACAGTATTGTACACGCTCACTAACATATTGATTTTATATCTACATTATCCATCTTATACTACTTCATCCCGAAACAAACATCACTTTTTACTATCCAAATGATCGTATGTTTCCAGCCGGATGTGCTTCGGACACCTACAACTCAATCCAAACATTCTCTTAGAAAAAATAGCCCCTTTTCTTGGAGTGTAGTTAGAAGAACTTGAGGTGTTAATAGTTCAATATATACATGTGTGTTTTTGTGCTTCATAAATTCAAATATGAAAAATGTAAAATAAAATAAGAAATATGCATCTAGAACTAGAGGTGCATGTCAATCCCAAACCCAAACCCAAACCCAAACCCAAACCCAAACCCAATAAGATAACACAAACCCAGCTCGGCTTGAGTTTACTGAGCCCGCCACGATTAGCCTGATTCCGACACGATTCGACTCGAAATTAATAATTTATTTTAAAATATAATAATTACACATTCCAAATATCTTTTGATATATAATCTGAATCGACCCAATAACATAAATTACCACATCTGTCCAGAACTTACACAAGAAGTTGGTATTCTTAATCACGTGTTCTAGAAACCTCTTGAAGGATACTACATAACACACATAATTAAGTTTGAAAAGGTCATATGATTAAGATAATTAGGACAAAGAGATTAATCTTTCACAATTGTGTCAGATGCCCAGTCCCAATCACTCTCTTTACTTTTTCACGTATTTATTAAAAACTATACTACCCATTATAATACTTCCTAACTAAGATAAACATATAGAATAAAACAATAAATACGACGTGCATTTAATCCCTCATAAGGTGTGTTTATTTAAAGTTATGCGCAGCCCGTTGAGAATTAGCTCAATTAGTCGTGTGTTTGTTTATAAGAGTGGTGTCCAATTCTTTCTTAATTTAAATTGAAAGAAGACTTATGCGCTCCTATCTCTCTGCTTCTTATACTGATACGAAACGTGATATTTCATTTTCCCCAACTTCAGCCAATAGTTTCTCAGCACCTCCAGCCATAAACAAATACACCTATAAAACACACCTCCGGTTATCTTTTTTTTTTTTTTTTAAAGGTTACTTTAAATAGTTTTATACTTAAAATAATATATTGAACTTGCACAAATTTAATTTCAAATAACTTATAATAAGATACAATTTACAACAAAAAATAAAAAAAGAGAAATTATATAAAAAAAAAAGTAAGAAAAAATAGGGGAACCGCCTGTACCAAATTAGAACCGTGGGCTCCAAAATCATAGGAGTCGAAACCAAAACAGAACTTTAAATACAATGGTAATGGTCCCGGTTCTAAACTAGGTCAACAGTTAAACCACACTGTTGACTATAGTTCGAAACTACCAAACCTAGTTTCGAATCAGAACCAGAACCGTATCCACGCCTAGTTTAGAGAGAGTATACCTCAAAAAGATAAAAATAGAAATAAAAAGTTATAGAAAGAGGAGAGAAGTATACCTGGCCACGTGTGGTGCCAGAACAAAGGGCATCCACCTTCTTTACGCAACAATCAAAAGTAGGGTCCCTATATAATTCTATATTACACTCCACCCTCAAAACAAACTAAAATTACATTGCCATCTCAACTAAATAAAATATAAAAAAAATTATATCACACTGGATATTTCAATATTGTCCCTTGACTTACATCAAAATTGATCAAACTAATGTGATATCATTACGTGTAACTTACAGTAATAATAAAATAAAATATAAAAAAGTATATACAAATTAATTGACCAAGCCAAAAAAGTGAACAAACATGTGGTATTGTACAGTTCCAACTTCTACAAATAGTCAGCATCAACATATTTTAGTAATAATATTAATTGATGAGCATTCATAATCATGAATGAATATAAAATGACCGTGTGCACAAGTTTTACGACTATAAATGAAATAAAGATTGGGCAAAATGAATGATCACTTGCCCTAATCCGGTAGTATCCGACTTTGTAGATAAGAATTTCCTAAAAATAAGAACGACAAAAGAGTCCCGTATCATTTTTAGTACAAGTCCTCGTTAATTATCTAGGTTACAAGATGTTCAACCAGTTGAACTATAATCAATTCCCGAGTCTCGTTGCTTATATGAAATACACTAACCACCAATATATACACACACAGTAGAGGTGGCAAAATCGACCTAGCTAGCCCAATGAGCCAGCCTAAGTAGCACGATGTTTTATGCAAGCTGGGCAGTAAAATTCTGAGCCCGAAGTACCATCTGAATTGGCTGCAAGTTTGAACCGAACTGGACTACCTAAATTTTGGACGGGCCCGACCCAATCCAACACATGACATTGGCTTGCAAGTTCGAACCGGACTGGACTACCTAAATTTTGGACGGGCCCGACCTAGTCCAACAGATGACATTGGCCTACAAGTTCGAGCCGGACTGGACTACCCGAATTATCACCACAGCTAAAGTTTTTGTTTTTGACAACATTGGGGGTGGTAATGAAGGGTGAGTTCACAAGACATCCACCAATACAACTGTATACAGATGGATCCCGTGGACTTCTTTTATAACATAATCACAAGTTCTAAAATCCACCTTTCAACTTTCAAGATATTTCTACACAAGAATATGACCACAACATGATTCAGCATTATCTCTTGTAATACTCACCTCACCCCTCATATAAAGACAACACACACATACACATACAAAGAAAAAGACACAGACAATTTATTTAATAATTACAAAACTTATAAGTTTATAATAATTGAAGAATAAATAGTTCTTGTACAACAAGGACACAGGCCAGCACCACATGTGCTGTGCTGTCACTCTCCGTCGACACAAGAGTTTTATTTGTAATAGACTTATATGTTTCAATGATGTGGTTTATTTATTATGTAGGACCACAGATAAAACAAACATAAAAGAGAGAGAAAATAATAAGTTAACAACACAAAATTATAACAAAAAACCAGAATACATCAGTCCCAAAACGGGCTCGACTATAAAGAGCCCCGGATACCCACTGAAACTAGGTGAACTAAAACCTTCCCAAAGAAAACTGAATATTCCCCAAGAGGACTAAAGACTCACAAACCTAGAAACATTTCAACAGACTGAAGCATAATTTTATTTCTTTTCTTTTTGTGTGTTAAGATTAATCCTTAGGGAACTCTAATTCTGTTTCAGATCATTAGCAATTTTTCTTTATAGATAAAAGTGAACCTAAAAGTCCCATCCAAACAAAATGTGTAAAGATAGATCTTACAAAGTGGGAGAGGGCATCCTCTCATTCCTCACCAACAATTGAGCACCAACCTGCCCATTAACATGTCCCACAAACCCACCACCACTTCCCAATTCCCACAAACACAAATAAATGTTTTACACCCATTTGTAAGTTATATTCTACAATCCACATGTCAGGCTCCGCCTAAGAAATTTTTGGCCGTCTACATTTTTTCCCCGATTCAGAAAACATAATCAGACCAAGACCCAATTTATTTCTAGGTTCAAGGCTTGTGTCCTTTTATAACATTAAGACCATCTGTAGAATGAATGTAAAACAGTTGGTGGATATTAGATAAGGGTAATCCAATGCTGCAAAAGTTGCTAAGTGTTAGTTGGATGATAAATAGAGCCCTAGCGATTAGTCGGGATCATGACAGAAAGGAATCGAGAAAAAATATAGGCGGTCAGTTAGAGCCTTACACCTAAAAGGAAACTAAGTCGGAACTAATCGTGTAATCTAGACGAAGGAAAGAAGACACTATTTCATATGACAAAAGACAGCTGCGCAATCAATATCTAAAAGAGACCCACCACACTAACCTACGCAAATACAATCAACACATACGATATATAGTAATGATAAATTGGGCAAAGAAAAAAAAATTGAAAAAAAAAAAAAAAAAGTTGAATGTTGAAAGCACGTAGTACAGATGAATGACTAAATTAGACGCAAGTAGGCCGACAAAATCGAGTCTTCTTATAATTTGGGAATCCGATATTTCAAAGGCACTTTCGTCATTTCATTTTGTCCCCACACAAAAATTCCAGCCATTTCTCCAACACATTTATTTTCAGATATATATTGTATTGTCGTCGGTGCTGCATATTTGTTTTCACTATATTTTCTATTAAGAAATCATCAAAAAAGTAGAGAACAGAAAAATAAATTAAAGCAAGGTACCCCATAGCTGGTTTGAAATCGTTCGTTAAAAGCTTATTTGAACTATATCGGGCTAAAGATAAACAAGCTTGAATATATTTTACGTTTTATCAAAGAAATGTCATCTAACAATATTTGGCTCGATTAGAGCTTGTTCAAGCTTGATTGAGTTAATAATTAAACAAACTCAAATATATTATCAGAAGTTCGATAAAATTTCAAAAAAAAATTAAATAATAGTACATTCTATTCGACTCGACTCTCGACTCATTTACGGCCTAACAAAAGAATTACAGAAAAATGGAAACACTGAACAACGCCAGATGGAAAAAACACAATAGATGAAATATGGCATCCTCCTTTTTACTTTTTTATTTCTCAGAAAAAGAGAGCAATAAAATAGAGTACAAATCGATCATAACGGGTAATGAGTTAATCATCAAAATAAACAAAAGTTTAGAAGAAGGAATTAATAATTTTAAACAAAATGGAAAAACTATAATAATCAAATAAGATGAAGAAAAAAAAAATTATGAAACAAAAAATTATGAGAAAATGTAACAGTCGCTGAAGGAATTTACCGGCGGAAGAAGAGAAGATTCTAGTGACCGTACAAATCGAATGGCGCCCACAACGAATCGAGCGGACATGGCTTCTTCGAGTCGAGCCGAAGCCACGGCTTGCCGCTGCCGCTCCAGTGCAGCAGGCTCACTGGACCAGGATGAAGGTCTCTGCAGCTTCCCCTTACATTATCTCCACCCAATCCGTGCTGATTCCACCTGTGCTCAATTGGCGCCACGTGTCCGGCGAACACCAGAAGAAACGGCGGCAGCGAGCCGAGTTCGTAGATCCGGCTGACGCTTGTTTTCTGTATCTCCATCCACCGTTCAATGCGGCGCGTGTATCCGAACCGCCGCCATTTGGCTAGATCTATCACCATCACGCCAGTGTTGAAATAACACGGACGGCGGCCGGAGAACACGCCGGCGAAACTGGAATCCATCCAGAAATGCTCCGTGAAATACTTGGTGAAGTTCGCGTGACAGTACTCCGGCGCGCCGATTGTTTTCTTCGCTAAATTTGTACTCCAAAGCTTCGAAATATCATCGACAACAACCAGATCCGAATCCAAGTAGATCACCCGAGTCACGCACGTTTCTAGAAGATCCGCTAAGTAATTTCGAGCATAATTTAGCGGTTGTTCTAGCGCTTGCCTTACGGAGCTTGAGATTAGATTCCGCACTCTCTCCGGATCGAAATAGTATACTTTGAACTTCAATTCCGGAAAAGTGGAGCGGACTATGGCTTCCAGACCGGTTTCCGAGACCAGGAAATGGAAAAACACGCTTTCCGGACACTTGGAATGCTGTAGAATCGAATGAACGGCAGCGATTGAGCCACGTAGATATTCAACATCGAGAGTGATCGCTACATGGACCAAAGATGGATCGCACACATTCGATTTCTCCGATTTTGATGAGCGGCATTCGTCGGCATTGCGGAAAACCGGCGCTCGTCGGAACGAGAATTTATCAAACAAATGTGTCGACGACGGTAATCGGAGATAGGAATCGCCGTAAGAAGACCTAATCGCCTCCGCCGGATGAAACGACTGCAGAGAAGGGGACAACACAATCATCACCATTGCCGCGGAGAAAAACCCCGAAAATCTCATTATCCACAGCATTTTCGTTCCTCTGCGGAGGAATTTCTGCTTTCTCTTACTCGATTTGAAATAGAAAGTATCCGATGATACCGATTTGACGAGGAACGCTAGGGTTCCTCTGAGGTCCGCCAGAGTTGTTTGGAACAAAACACAACACCAATAGAAAAAATGTACCAAAAAGTTGAGAAATATTCCAATCCCAATGGACGATTATGCTTTCCTTTTTTGAATTGTTTTTCCTCTCTAATGGTATGCCGTGGGGTTCACGAAGCGAGTCTCCATCAGAGAGAGAGAGAGTTTAGAGAGAGAAACAATTAACAATCCATCAACAGAAAATGGAAGTTCACAGGAGGAGATGCGAAGATGTTGATAAGCACCGACGTGCGTTGCAGTCACCCAGCCACACAATGTCTCTCTCTCTCTCTTCTTTCGGGAAGATGATAAACCAAAGCAGAGGATTTTACATAAGTGTGTTAGAGAGAGAGAGAGCGATTGAGAGTTTTTACGAGGGTTTTTTTTTTCGCTTTAATTTTCCCCAACTTTTCTTTTCTTTGGTTTTCTTTTTCCACCATAAATACTAATATTTTTAGGATGAAATTCACATTTTACTAATTCAATGTGATTTACCTACTTTTTATTCAATTATTATATGAATCAAGTTGTTGACACTTTATAATGTCTTTTTTTATTTATTTACAGAGTTGAAGAAGTCGGAAACTAGCAATCAGGTATTTTATAACTGTCTAGCGCCTAACCCGTCCAGTTGTGAACTAGGCGGCCGCCTAATTTTAATTATTTTCTATTATTAATTTTGTTATATTTTATTGTTTTTATCCTATCTCTAATATTTTTAAAAGTTTGTTCCATTTTATATACGTTTCAACATATCATCCTGTATTGATCTCAAAAAATATATTATAATGTATAAATCTTAAATCGAGAAAAATAATAAGAAAATGATAAAGAAAACGGATTTGGATCCTCTACATTTCCTTTAGTGAATTTCTTGTAAATTTCGAAGAGAAAGACACATGCTGATAAAAAATATTATAAGTTCATACTCAATATATTTATTTATTTTTATTGTGTGTGTCTTTCTTTCTCCAAAATTTACAAGAAATTTACCAAAAGAAAATGTAGAGGGTCCAAATCCAAAGAAAACTACTTGGGCTGACTAGACGCCAGTCTAGACTGACTAATCCGCCAAGACCCAAAAAATACGTAAAACTATCATTCATCACAACATCGGATCGGCAACGGACCGTCTGACAACTAGTAGGCACCCATGCAGCTGCATAGATGGATTTCCGCATCCATGTTTACAGATAAATGATATATTATCATTATCAATGTTATATATAAGAAGGGAAACGACCAAACCCTAGACTTTTTAACTTCAAAAAATACACCCACAATAAGAACGGCCTTTTAGGTATTACATCGAAAAATTTACACGGGTTAATGAAATAATATATTGTGCTTAAAAGATGAGATAGTGGGTGTTTGCAAACTTTTTTGGTGAGATAAAAGTGATTTTGAAGTGTTTTTTAACATTTAAAATTGATTATGAAAGAATCACTTAAAATCTGATTTTAACATGCTGTTATCACTCAATATTAAATATATTCTAGGCCAAAATCACCTTCTTCTTTTTTTCTTTTACTTTTTTAATACAAAACCATCAATATGATGGAGGGTTTATGCATGAACTCCAAACCTGTATATTGAAGAGTTCAAGAGCTTTGCAAAAGGTTGAAACTTTTATAACTTTCAGCCTACTAAGCAATCAACAATAGCAATTAAGCTAGACAAAGGAATGTTAAGAATCACTTTATTTTCAAACACTATCTAATTCTATATTTTTAACGAAATTAATTTAAATCACTTTTTAAAAAGTTAACTATTTCCAAACACTTATTTCATTATCATATATATATCCATTGTTAACAAAAGGGAACATGTCACATGCTACTAAAATTTATTTTTAATTAAATGTCTATTAAGAATAATAAGCCTTTTTTTTTTATAACTTTAGCCTTACTTATTTTAAGAATCGGTACAAGTTTAGATTGTATGACAATCAAGAGGAGAGGGGAGACATATTAATCACGAAATGCTCCCTTCGTCCCATAAAAAGAGTCATATTTGATGAATGTACAACTTTTTATCTTTGGTCAACTTAGTCAATGTACAACCCTTGCAAGTGGGTGATTGTAATATTTACCCTTAAAAAATTTGTTAAACTCATCAATTTTCTATTGGCATCAAAGTATTAACATGGCTTTGTAAGGGCATCAAAGTAACTTCTATGGATAACTAACTTTGAATTTTTAAACAGGACTCTTTTTATGGGACAAGAAATAATTTTGATAAAGGACTCTTTTTATGGGACGGAGCGAGTAATTGATTAGGAGTCCATTGGTCAAAATTCTATGTTGTTTAATTTTTAACAAAAAATTTAATACAACATTAAAAAGAATTAGAGAGATTAGAAAATAAGAAAAGAACATCGATTGGATAGATTAGTTTTTACAAACAAATATTATTTTTCCTTTATGATTATTGTGAGTGCATGACTTATGTGTGGTTAGTTTTCTTTCTATAAAACTTTTCATGGATAATTTGTAATGTTTTCATTATTTATTTCTTTCAAATTATTCATCTTATTTGATTTATCGATTTACATACTTGATAATCTAATTTGAGAGAATTGGTAGAATTAGAGAAAACATCGCATTATAAATGTTTTGACATGTCCATATTCTTATATAGTAATCTTTTTGCACCAAATATTTTAAAAAAATCCTTATATTTTCAAAATCTATTTGAAAAATATTAGCAACACTTAATCGTGCAAATTTTTTTAAGACATTAATTAAGGCAAAAATTGGCCCATCAATATACTCTATTAACCAACAACTATACATATCCCCTGAAAATCTCTTTCAGTATGTAGGGAATATTTAAATCAACTAGAACTCTCCCACCGTGCGATGTACGAAACGTAAATGTATCACAAATATATAAAAATAATATATTTATATTATTATATTGTAATACAAAATTGATCATATGTCTATTGGTGAGCACCAATTTATATGTCAACCGCTTATGTGGCACGCTACATAAGGAGGGGATCACACCATAATTTAATTGATATGGTGAAGATACATGTATTTTTAGTATTTGTGGTAACATAATCCGATAATTGTGCTATGAAGCCGCTAAATTATGATAAATTAATCCCTGATTGGATGCTAGATTCAAACTGCAAAATTAAAGGAAATAAATTAGTGATTATATGCTGTGAAATGCTAAATTAAAGGAGGTTAATATAATTTGCATACTATTTTTAAAATATTAAGAAGATAATTTAGGTAAATATTTTTAATGGCCGAAAATTTGCCGAATTTTATGGTTTGCAAAATCTTACCATAAAATTTTGTATTCCAAATATTGATATTTTTAACTGTTTAGCTGAAATTTGTGATTAGTATAATCTTACCATAAATTCAATGGGTATATAGCTGGAGAATATTTTCTAAATATCAATAAATTAGCCGAAGATTTAGTATTCCAAATATTGTATCAGCTGATTAACCAAAATTTATGATAAGTAGAATTTTTCCATATAATTGCTATTTCTATATTAAGTAAGTATTTTTTGGCGGAAAAATACAGAAATTACTATTTATAGACGGTTTCACAATCTCGCCTTCTACCCACTACGAACATATGTTTATGTATCATTTGCTGATGTGTTAAAATTTTACCGAAGAAATTAATATCATATCCTAAATATAAATAAATTATTTGAAAAAAAAAACTATTAGAAAGGCCACCCGTCGTTGCCTCCAAACACGTCCCTATTCCATACATTCTTTCTGTACACATGGCCTTTCACAATTCACATACGTCTTTTTTTTTTTTTGGCAAAATACCCTAAAATATCAATGTTTGTTTCAGTTGGTACGTCATTAAAGTATAATTTTGTTTTAATTGGTCCTTGAAGTTTTAAAATTTTGTTTCAATTGATCCCTAAAGTATTTTTTGTTTTAACTAGTCCCTAATATTTTAAAATTATTTCAATTAGTCCTTAGATTATTACCAAAATATATATCGTAAGGATCATAATAGAAAAAATACATTGAATATATGTAATTACCGATTTATTTCAAAATAATATTTTAACATATCTTTTATTAAAAGAATTATTGTGCTATATTCTATAATTGGCTAACTTATGTTCCATTATTAAAGTAAAAAATAAATTCTCATGAAAAGGACTATCTTAAAGTCTTTTCGTTAATAATGTTCGATTTTACTTTATATCTCAAAATAGACATAGTCCAAAATAATTTGTA
>JAUEKW010000057.1:0-14770 GCA_032274785.1 Ajuga reptans
GTTTAAATATTTCTGTCAAAGTAAATAATCTGTTGAATTTATTTTCTTGATTTTAATAAGATATAGGGTAGCCCGATTACCCGCGTACCCGCATACCCGATGAGTTTTACCCGTACCCTACCCAAGGCAAATTATAGAGTAATAAAGTAGGGTATGGATAGAACAATTTGTATCAGAGAAGGATATGAGGGAGGCTTACCCGTACCCTACCCTACCCGTTGACATTCCTAAGGCCAGCGCTCACCATTACAGACTTGTCAAATTGCGTGAGGAAGAATTTTTTCCACGAGAAAAAACAGATCCAATTTGTTTTCTCTCTCTAGCAAATGAGGAGAGAGAAAACATTACTTTAAGGAGAGCATTCATTGGTTGGCTGGATAATACCCAAACCATATATTATAATTAATTCACTCTCTCTCTCTCCAACTCCACCTCTTCTATTCGCCTCCACCTTCATTTTCTCTCTCTAGATTTCTGCGTCCTGTAAATTTTTCTCCATTTCTTACTTCTTGAGCCAAAACCTCCGAATTTTCTTTAAATCTTATCTCATTGGCAGTTTGGCACATACTCTGCAATCAAATTCTGAAATTTTTAGCTTAGAAAAGTATTATTCAAGCCCCCGGTATTCATGCCTAACGGGTCTGTGAAGTTCCGATTATTTTGCGAAAATTTGGTAATTTTGATGTTTTAGGGCAATTTAGGTCAGCCGAAATTCCACAAAATTACCAGCTTTATTCTATGAAAATCATGTTCGAGAGCTTTGGCACCATGAGTATGCGAGAGATTTAGCTGGATTAAAGGAATAAAGCGGAAGATTGAAATAAGCGTCAAAACGAAAAGAACAAGATAAATTGTTTCCCCTTCCGATAGAAACTGCAATGCCTGAAACGGTATCAAGTTCCACTGATTCACGTCGTTTTGGTGATCTTAGAGGGGTCCAATGGCGCATAGATTTGGGGATTTTGCCATCTTCTCCTTCGGCGTCCGTCGATGATCTTCGTCGGGTTAACGCCAATTCTCGTAGAAGGTAATAATTTGCAAGCTTTATTTAGGATTTATATTACGCATTATATTCATGATCTAGATCCCGATTTGTTGCTTGGTTTGATAGCTTTGGTGAGTTTCTTTGTTGATCTCGGCCATGATTTGTTATTTCCATCGATTTCCGTGTTTGAAACTGAATAGGCAGTACTTAGATGCTATTTTTCTTCTTTTTAGATTTTTAGAGCTGCGAATTCTTGTCTGAACTTTGGAATTGCTTTCAATGACAATAATTTAATGTCTTAAATTGTAATTGGACTGTGTGTGGCCACCTCATGGTGATAGTTATAGAGTTAAAGATTGTTTTCCTCTTCATTTGTTTGCTAGGAGCTTAAGCCAATCAAGTCTAAATCATCCTATTTTCATCAGTTTGCACTTTTAGTGTTTGAAGGCAAAGCAAATAGTCGGTGAATGTTTATTTTGACACATTATCGGTCCCAACTTTCACATGACCTACTGTATCATGTTGCATTATTTTTATTCTCATGTTTATGTGTGATTTTACAATTTTTGAAGGTATGCTGCATTGAGGAGGCAACTTCTGGTTGATCCGCACGTCCCAAAAGATGGAAGTGGCTCTCCAGATCTCGTCATAGACAATCCACTATCACAAAACCCAGGTAAGATTTTAACTCTTATGTGCCTTTTTCATATCATATTGATCACCAAGTGATTCCCTAACCTTCGTCCTTAAAACTCCCTTGTTTTTTCCCCCACCTCAACTTATAGGATCTTAACCAAGTTTCTTCTCTGTGGTCTCTTGCAGACAGCATGTGGGGTCGCTTTTTCAGAAATGCTGAATTGGAGAGAATGGTTGATCAAGATCTGACACGTTTGTACCCCGAGAGAGGCAGCTACTTCCAAACAAGTGCATGCCAAGGCATGTTACGGCGGATTTTATTGCTTTGGTGCCTTAGTCACCCAGATTATGGCTATAGACAAGGTATTAAATGTCTCAACTTTTGTATAGAATACTGCAACTGCTATTTCCTCTCCGGTAGTATTGGTTACACACCATATGTGTCTGTATAAGTTAAACTGAAGCCCCTTTCCTTTTCTGATGGAATGAGGGGCTGCCTCAGCCTCTAAAAACGAATTACGAGACTACTGCAAACTACATTGTCATGATAAGTTAGTTTTTGAGGGTTGAATTTGTTGCAGAAGAGACAAAATTAAACGAACAAAAATAGTCACACTGATTCTCATTGCTTTTGTGGTTATTCATCTATTATTCTGCTGTCGTGGCATAAATGTAAGTAACAGATATAAGATATCTCTCCATTTGATGCACTCAAAATTCAAAATTGTTTCTGAATCTGAGAGGTTTTCGCTTTGAAAAGCAATTGCATATAAGAAATGCTAAGACCTAAAAATATATACAATTTCTCAGGTCTGCATGGTTATAATTTTCTTTATTTGGACAGGGATGCACGAACTCTTAGCTCCGCTGTTGTATGTCCTTCATGTTGATGTGGAACGTCTCTCAGAATTGAGAAAAACTCATGAAGACCACTTCGTTGACAAATTCGATGGCTTCTCATTTCATGAAAATGATTTCACATATAAATTTGATTTTAAGAAATTCTCAGAATCTGTGGAAGATGGGAGCGAATTTCAGAAAAAATCTGTCAAAGCTAGTACGCTAACTGAACTTGAACCGGCAGTGCAAACCATTATCTTTCTCAGTGATGCCTATGGAGCAGAAGGTGAACTCGGAATTGTCTTATCGGAGAAATTTATGGAGCACGATGCCTACTCTATGTTTGATGCTTTGATGAGTGGGGCAGGTGGTGTCGTAGCCATGGCTGAGTTTTTCTCTCCGTCTCCTTACCGTAATTCTCATACTGTATTCACCCCTGTCATTGAAGCTTCTGCTGCAATGTATCATTTGCTTTCTGTTGTCGATTCACCTCTTCATACTCATCTTGTTGAACTTGGGGTCGAACCCCAATACTTCTCTCTACGCTGGCTAAGGGTATTATTTGGGCGTGAATTTTCTCTGGAAGACCTTCTGGTAATCTGGGACGAGATTTTTGCTTGTGATAATACAAGGTCTATGAAAGCAACTAATACTGATGCAGAGTCCAACTATGGAGTCCTCGATTCACCTAGAGGAGCATTCATTTCGGCTTTTGCAGTTTCGATGATACTTAACTTGAGGTCTTCAATGCTTGCCACTGAAAATGCTACTGCCTGTCTTCAAAGATTGTTGAATTTTCCTGACGATGTAAATCTTGCAAAGCTGGTAACAAAAGCGAAATCCTTGCAAACCCTAGCAATAGATGTGAATAACTCCAGTTCCCTGTACATTCATCTGGGCTTGTATGACGGGAAGAAGCCAGCAGTTACTAGGGGACACAGCCTCTCTCTAGATTCGACTTCTCCTAGAACTCCTCTCAATGTGGTGCCTGAGAGCTACTGGGAAGAGAAGTGGAGAGTTTTGCACAAGGAAGAAGAAAACAAGAAAGGCACCGTGGAAGAAAAGGTTCCCACCATCAGAAAGGGGTGGTCAGAGAGAGTTAGACTGCGTTTGTCTAGAACTGAATCTGATCCATCTCCATCCAAAAAAACTGAAAGAACCAAACGTTCTGATCCATCTGTTAGGAGAAATTTGTTGCATGATCTGGCGAAGCAGCTTGGTGCGGATGATAATGAAGAAAAAGAAGGGTCTAATGAAGACGTAGAGAAACCGGTTCCGGTTGAGGTTAACGAGCAAGGTGTTACCGATAAGAAATATAGCGACATCTCAAGTGGGCCTGGTAGCGAAGAAAATTCTCCAAATTACTCCAATACGCCGAGTCCTGTTCATGGGAATATTGATCAAGAAAATGAATCAGAAAGTAGTAGTGTTGCATCAAACTCATCTATTGATGAAAACTACGCTGAATCATGTGGGACCAACTCAAAGGGTTCCCCTCTTCCTCCTCTTATTCCTTGCATCTCTCCAACTCTCTCTACGAAAAGCATTCAAGATGATGATTCAGTAGCAAAATCGGCGACAGGCATGGACAAAAGAAGAAGTCTTTCTGGCAAATTCCAGTGGTTGTTGAAGATTGGTCGAAATGCTAATGAGGGTACATCTGAGAGACCCGGCGGTGCATCTGAAGGTGCGAAAGAGTCCAATGGTGTAGGTGATCAGAAAAATGTTGCTGGCTCTTCTGTGGGTGATGTGGGTGATGGCTCTTCAGGGACCAGCAAAGGTGAGACAGTGGACCAGAATTTGATGGTTAGCTTGAGGAATCTTGGTCAATCCATGCTCGAAAATATTCAGGTACTTTAACTAATTTTCCTAGTCCGCTAATGAGTTAGTCAATAATGATATTGAAATTTGATTGCTTCTTTTCTCGAGGTTAAGAACCATGGCTTTCTGATATTATAAAATGAATTAGTTTAGAGCTGCTATATTTTCTTTCGTTCTGAATAGGATTGAAGCGTTTGACTTTATGCCTACAAGTTGGATAAAGCTAACTGTTTATCACCCCGAAATTTCACATGTGGGATACGATTAAATTCTTTTTAATATGATTAAAGTCTTGGAAGTTGATATGTAGCAAGAAGGAACCTTGGGTTTGACCGACTTGCTGGATTAGAATCATAAAATTGCAAGTCAGGGTGAATTACGAAAACCACCGTTGACATTTGGCCTATTAAGAGAAAAACCTTGTTACATTTTGAAAATAGTAATACTTTCTTGAAATGTTACAGCTACCCCCGTCGCCTCTACAGGAACAATTTGTGGGATTTTTTTAGTAAAGATCACGTAGTTAATCATTAATAATGTATACATATATAGGTTGCTTTTGTAATTATAAATAAATTTATGTTTCTGTAAGTACAAAATGGAGATATGTGAATCTTGAGCTTCAAGCTGATGTAACCTGTTCAACTTGGTGGCAGGTGATTGAATCTGTCTTTCAGCAGGATCGGGCTCAAACGGGAGGGCCCGAAAATTTCTCAAAGAATGGTTTTGTTGGGAAAGGACAAGTCACAGCCATGGCGGCCCTCAAAGAGCTTAGAAAAATCAGCAATCTTCTATCTGAGATGTGATAAGCAGAAGGCAGCAGCTCTTATAATTATTTGGAGTAGCAGAAATAAATGTTACTACACCGGCTTCTTCTACTATTCTTGTATGTATCCAGATTTTCTATATGTATCTGTAGATGATCGATGTATATAATACAGATTTGATCAAATAAGAGAACATTATTTGTAATAATAGATGATTACATAATTTTCTCATGCAGGGAATTCCTTTCTTTTACCCATAAGAAAGAGAACATGTATTAAAAGTTAATATTTCCCTTTATAAGGTAATGCAATTTTAGTTTTACGAATAAGTTATATATATGATTTAATCAGTCAAATAACAAATAAAATAAGAAATAATTTAGTGTTTAGAAGGTGTGTTTTGTCAAATTGACTGAGGTTGTGTTTGAAATGAAGGATTTAGAATCAGTGAAGTTATATTGAATTTGAACTCCACCAAAACTCTCCAAAAAACATACTAGTCCATGATGAAAGTGGAGTCGATCCAAAAAATTATCAATGGACTTGTAAGATTTGTTACTACAAACTTAAATTCATTTTTGAATACTTCCGTCCAAATGCAGTCTAAAGGTAAAAATTATACGTTTGTGAAATATCTAGGGTTTGAATGTGATTCTTATTTGTTGCAATATGAACAAGTGTGGCAAGGCAGCATGAATTACAGATATTCTTTTAACTGCAAATAGGAAATTAAATGTGATTTGACCAGGTTCTATTTCTACAATTATGAAACAAGACTTTTTTTTTTTGCAAAATTTACAAATATATCTCAACATTTCACGATTTTAACAAATATAGCACAACCTTTCAATAATTGCTGATTATATCACAACCTATCGAAATTTTAACAATTATAGCCTCCATCTAATTTTCTATTAACAGTCGCCTACGTGGATGCCACGTGACAATGCTTACTCAGAAAGTTATTAATACAAAATATACAAACATATCATAACGTTTCGCATTTTAACAAATATAGCACAACATTTTCAATAATTACTTATTAAATCACAACCTATCAATTTTTTATTAATTACATAAATTTAGTACGAATCCCATATCTTATTGTACCAAAAAAATAAAATAAAAATTAAATTTTTGGTACAGTAGCGGTATAAGAATTCAAAATTTTTGGTATTTCACTAGATACCGAAAAAATTCGGTATTTCGATATTTATCAATATACTGATTTTTTTTTGGTATTTTGGTAGTACGATATTTCTTATACAAAAATTTTAAATGGTATAACAATAAATTTCGGTACACTAAATTTTGATATACCAAAATCAACTGTAAGTAACGGTGTATACTGATAGCAAATCATCCTTAGAGATACGAACTAAATATTTAGTTCGTAACTTTCCAAATGTTATAACGAAAAAATATTTAATAGGTCGAAAGGTTGGGATATATTTGAAACACATTAGCAAGTTGAATTGTTTCTGCCGAAACGCACGAGATCCAAAACGTAGGGGAGGTTTGGTTATGTTTTCAATTCAAATTTTCAGTTTTTAGTATTTTTAACGTTGTTTACGAGATTTTATTTGATATGACTAAATGAATGTGATTGTATTTTAAATAGATATGACATATTTATGAATATTATGGTTAGATATAAATATTTTATTAGAATAGTAGTAAATGATGGACCCCACCATTAAATGATGTTGATTAAAATCTATTTTATTATATTAAATGAATTGATAGTTATGAGTCACATCAAATAATTCTGATTGAAATAAATTGTATTATATTAAATGAATAGTAGTGATATGACATAACTTAAATATTTAATTTAAATGTAATGATTGATATGAAAAAAAATATATGAGTAAAAATTGTAAAAACAAACATGATTTATATGTTTGGAAGAGAGACTGGAAAGTTCGAACTAAAACACATCGTCAAATTCTCAGAAGCTCATTACCATGTTTTGGATGTTTGAAGTCTGAATATTCAATATTTGCTCAAGTTTTTTTAGGCCTTGTAAGATTATTTAATTAACGGAACACAGGAATGACATCCAAAACCCCTCGTTCAAATAAATTAAAAGATAAATTTATCACACTAACGAGAGAGATGATAAATATTTGAAGTCTTCACCAAAATTAGATTATTAAAATAACAAATTTAATAAGCTGCCTAACATTATTTTTGCTTTCTTCGAGCAAAGAGAAATTTAATAAACATTTCAGAGAAGAAGTCGAATATAAATCATTTACAGGACTGGTAAAACTAAAAATATATATAGAGCATACATAATAATGCCACAAAATGGCTTGTTAAAGCTTAAAAACAAATATGTAAGTATATCACAGTCACGCCAGTTTTATACCGGTTGTTTGATTAATCTATATTATGAAAGCCCGGAAGAAGTGAAGTAATGAAACCAAAGACGATCATTTGGATTTCCTTTACAATTACCCACAACCTATTATTACCAGCGTCACCTTGCCTCGCTTCTCCTGCATTCTCATTTTCGTTACCCCTATTCACTTGTTCATTCTCATGCTCACCTATTATTGGCTGGCCCTCTGTCATTGTCAAAAATATCATCTTGTTAGAATGTAGTAGTGAAATACAATTGCATCATGTCATATTTCAGGAGAAAATCAACCAGCGAACATGCATTTATAAGCAGCTTGTATACACTTCACTTTCATTTGAGATCAATGTTTACACCGAATGCTCATATTCCTGTATTCTAAGAAAGAGACACTTATTTTATTTTTTAAGATTGCGTGTTAATGAATTGTTAAAAAGGATATCCACCTACACCTCAAATTATAGCAAGGATGCTTTCATAAAACAGACAGCGCCTAATGAAAAGGTAACGAAACCATATTTTAAATAGTAATCCATTCAGGATAAATACCTGAACCACGACCCTTCCAAATCTCGCATTGATTTTTTCCTTTTTCTTTTTGGGGGTGGGGACGATGGGGTAGTTGCTGTCACGGAATTAACAAACAACAGGTATTGAGCTCAAGGCCACTAATATCCTGACAAATTAGTCAGCTAATTACTCGGAGCTTATCAATTCCAATTTTGGCCTCCATTTCAGATTTATTATTGGAAATGAAATCGGAGCATTTCAACGTTCTATTGCAGGCCACTCTCAACTTTATCTAGAAATACATCAGTTCTATTTCGGAGTACATTATATTGGATAACATATTACCAAAAATACTTCAGAATAAGATTTTCAAGATATTCATCATTCCTCCAATCATAAAATGCTTCAAAGTTAGATTTTGGAATTTGGATTGATGCTAAAGTTAGTTTTTCTTTTATTAGAGAATAAAATAAAGGAATCAGGTAATTCGTTTCTTTTTTATTTCCAAAATACATCGACATCTTGCACATTTTGTTAATCTCCACCATTGGCCATTTCAACCATTTCTCTGTTTTGGGCCGAAACAGCGGAGCCTTTGGCCAAAACATAACAAAAAAAGGACAACTTATTTTGTTTTTCATAATGGAATGCGATATTCGCCTGATCAGTCATAGTGGAACAGGATTGATAACTATGACAAGGAGTCCTAATATACTCTAGAACAAGGAAATAAAGCGCATAGAACAGCAATTCCAACATGCATCTTAAAAGGCACCCAGTGTGTCTGTATATATATGTATGTGTGTGAGTGTAATTACAGATTTTGTTCTTAATCCTTGAATCATTTTAAAAGATTCGACATGAGTTATGAAGTTCCAATGAGCTGTCACATATGCACTTCAAATGAGGAAAGGAAAGCTTACCTGCTATGCCAGCATTTTCATTCCCTTGTCCCGCAACAGCAGGTAAATTGTCTGCCCTAACAGCAGGCCTGGGTGGTTGAGGAGGTGCAGCTGCCCTCCGCATTCCCTGTGAAAGCCATCTAATCACAGGTGCAAGAGCTCCAGTTTGGTATCTGCGTCACCCAACAGGAGTAAGTATAGCAAGCAAGCATGCAGAAATGATCTCAAGAATGTATAGGATAAATTATTAAAAAAACTAAAATTAATGTCAACTACGTACAAGTAAATAACCGAAGCAAAAAATACAAGGAGAGCGAGCCTCTGTCTAGATCCATCTTGGTTAAACAAGAAAATAACCGCTGCCAGTTTTAAGATTAGCAGTAAATCAAGCTGGATCGCAATTTGAAATCTCCGAACAACAACTTGTCTTTGAGGTCCACCAGCTTGTTGTTGCTGTTGGGGTTGCTCCCCTGGTTCTCCCTGCTCACCACCTGCCTCTCTGGTCTCGGGAGCACTTCGTTCCCTGAGTTAACAAATGCCAAAAAGGGCTGAAAAGGTGAGCTACTTCATTTAACTTAACGATCAGGTTTATTGAACAACACAACTCTAGCATGCCCTTGCGAGCGCGCCCCCCCCCCCCCCCCCCCAAACAAAAAAAAGGGAAAGGAAAGGAAAATATTGTGCCTAGTCAATTAAAATTTGAACAATATGGACACTAAATTGTCTTATCGCAAGCATGTATCTTACAATCCAGTTAAGTGCATTATCAGATAAAATAGAAAGCCAACTTTACTTGCTCATAACAAAGATGACTAGGGGCAACGAGACATGGATTCCAGTGGCAATACAGCAAACATTAACAAGTTATACACAAGAATGCTACTTTTACTATTCCTAAAATGCGCAAGTCATGTTCATATAGAACTTGTGGGAAGTATAAGAATGAGCGCCAAGACAGCTGAAAATACCTTAAGAAGCATATGAATACCAAATTAAAGGTCCACTGTAAATTCCTAGTATTGTGCCGAAGATCAGGAATACTTACGTAGGCAAGTTGTAGGTAAAAGGGATAAGAGTATTAGAAGGAAACCCAGCCATAGGTTGCATATATGGAAGCACCGGAACAGCATATAGACCAGGGCCACGATTCATCTGTTCCTGGTTCTGGTGAGCTGGGAATAATGCAGGATACATGATTGGGAACATCGGGTTACCTCCATTGTATGATTTTAACCCATCAGACGCTGAAACCTGTAACAAAATCCCAAGGGATTAGATCATAGTACATGTAGGATGAAAACATCAGAATGAAGTATTGTATCTTTTACTGGAGAAGACCATGGAGTTAAATTGCACGTATCTGCAGTTAATAATCATAGATTGCTTAAAACATATCACCAGAAACCTCACGAGGATATCCATGATACGGAAAAAAATATAGGCTAGGTTGATAGCCATGATAAAGGAGTGATTAACAACCATTTCACCCTTCTTCACTCGTTCAGTACCAACCCTCCAGCCCAACACCAAAATTCAGGCAAAAAACATATCTACTGTTACTATAAAGCAAACACAGTCAAATTGGGGTGACACAATTTCCGAGCATGAACAATGCAACCAATTAAGTATCAAGAAAAAAATTCCATTTGGTCCAATAAACTTTTACAAATCCTAATTTTATGTCCTTTTGTCCAAACATAGAAAACAGACATACTGCGGACAAATTCCAAAATCTTTTCATTATAGGTACGTCCATTTTCCAGCAGAGAGAGAGAGGTTGAATGGAAAGGCAGGTATTGAGATACAGATGAGAATTCCTTAATGGGGAGGGCATTGTGATATCTTCTTTTCCAGCTACGGTCGCGGTTTCTTCAGGAATTGATTGTCAAGGGGGAGTAGGAGGTCAACTGGGAAAATGACGTGTGAATAGTTTGGAGGATCTTAAAGGCATGAGCGGGGTTTTAACTTTCAAGTAAATGGAGGGTCAAATTTGTCTTTTGATAGTTTATCCCAAATTGTGAACTTCACAACTACACACTCAATTGGATGTCCATAAAATTTATGTCTCACAAACATTCGATGGGAATGGATTAAGCCAACTTCTTGCAACATCCAAATCCTAATCATTTTCATTAAATCCCGTTGATCCTACCAAACAAGCTATATATGAACAAGTCAAAAGCCCACTTGACAAAAAGCCAAATATCACATTTATTGAACAATTGAATGCATCTTATACGCAAAAAGAAAGGTTTGGCATGGTGTGTGGCATTTATTTAGTTCGAGATCGAGGTTGATGCCGGTTTTTTCTATATATAAAGATGACAATATCACTTGCTGATCACTTCTATCGCTTATCGGTAATTTTATTTGGGTAAAAAAAGAAAAAAAAAGAAAAAAAAGAGAGAGGGCATCTGCAGCTCAGTTACTTTGATTTTTTTACTTCCCAATTCCTTGTCCAGATTGGTCGAAATTCCAATAAGGTTTCAGGTGATTCAGATGAATTTGCACACACCAAACACAGGTTAATAATATATTTCTAACTCTGAGACCAAATAGCTGTGCATGAGGCTTTTGTATCCGGCACTGCTGATCATAGTAAGCGCATGTTCATCAATTTCCTGATTGTGTGGTTTCATCAGTTTTACCATATGAACAGTTACTCCATCAAAAAAGATCAGTGATACAGCTAGAAGCACTAAATGTGATCAATAAAAAGTATTCTTGATTCTCTTGCATTAATTCATGCAAGAATCCCGTTTATGCACTAGATAGGTATAATAAGGTGAGTTATAATTCACCAACTAAGAAAGAAAATTATTGTTTTTTCTATATGAGCACCTGTATGGTGTATCCATGACAAGTACAGACTATCTGAGAAGTGGAACATATTCCCAAATCAAGTTATGAGGTAGCTCAAAGTTCTCAGATAGTTTACATCTTGTCCTGTAATAATGCGTAGTCAACTTCTTATTTTCTAGTACGTTTATAACTTAGGACACACACACACACACAGAGACAGATAGACGCGTGGTACAATTTTACTGGGAACGAAACATTATCTTATTTCAGACAGTTTTCTTGTGCAAAAATGCGCATCCACTCACTCTCTCCAGTTACAGTACTCCAACAGCCCCCTCCAAAAAGCATTTTCATTGCTTCTCTTCAGAATTTAAGATTTCAAATGAAAATTACATATGCAATTTGAGGTATTTAATGCCTAGAAATACATGAAAGATTTGATTGCAAGACAACGAATCGAGTCAAATCCTGCACAAGTCCAGGAGACATCTGAATGCAGGTGGTATCCTACAGAAACATTTTATCTGGTAAGTGGTAACCTATTTAAAAACCCTCGATTCCTATTCCATATTTCAACCTCCACAAAAGAAAAGTTCCATTAACTAAAAAAGCAAAGGGGACACAAAAAGTCAAATATCAAAAGACATTTCAACCAAAATAGTTTATAGCAAACTCAAGCTTCACTGCTTGCCTTAGCTGAAAACTATTTAATATTTACGAAAAAAAACATACGAATAAAAACAACGAACCACTCAGCCACAAACACAACAGAGGAAAAAAGAGAAGGGGAAAAAGGAAAAAAGCCAAATCAAATGAGAAATCCTATAAATTGTCATAACCCACATCAAAGCATAACATGATGCCTATACATAAAACTGTGTACATAACCTAAACCAACATCCATCAACGAAAATCTTCAATTAAAAAACTGATATAAAGTGACCTGGGATTGCTTGTCGAGGGAGTCCTGAGAAGAAGATTGATCGGAAAATGAGGTTGAAGGCTGAGTTCCGGGGGCGTCCGCCATTGGAAATTCTAGTTTGAAGATCCACAGAGAAGTGCCTGCAATTTAGGAGGATTTTTCAATTGTATCCCTAATTATAGCTCTAGTCTTTCTTAAAATTTTTTTTTTCTCACTTTCTTTTAAAGGAGAAGGTCACAAAACAATACGTGTCGTCCGAGCCCTGTCCAGTAAGGTCGTGCCACGGATGCGAACTTGGAGTTGGCAGGGTAGACATATACGTAAATAAGTCTCAAATGAGAGGCTTTTTTTTTTAATAAATAAAAATAAAATGATATACATCAATACATCATCATATTACCATACTAAATACTAAATCACAAAAAACACGGTGTGACGGCTGTGTGACGGGAAAAAATATCATTTTTTTATAGTAAAAGTATCATTGATATTATATAAAAATATTATTTTTTTGGATAAATAAAGTATCAATTTTTGTACCGAAAATATCACCTTTATTTACAAAAGTATTAGTATTTTTAAAGTATCACATTTTTTGTCAAAAGTATTACTGTTTTGGCAAAAGTATCACATTTTCCTGTAAAATATATTCTGTCACACCCTGTCACACCGTGTGACCGCCACACGCAAGACACACTCATACTAAATGGTAGTAAAAGAAAAACGTACTAAAGTAGAAATGTAATGCTCTGTTTGGTTGGGTTTGTGGACAAACTAGTTAAGGTGTCCACAAACCCAACATTTTATTTAGCCCATGGTTTGCCAACAAATCCCTCACAAACCGGTTTTAAAAAAGGATTCTCTATTTCTCGCTCTTCTGTCCGTCTTTTGTCCACCAAAAGGACAAAAGACTGTTCCCACACGCCCTCTCTTTCTCTCTCATGAAAAAGCCTTCCCCTCACAATCTCTCTCTCTCTCTCTCTTCGACTTCTGCATCTCCATTATCTCCCCCATCTCCATCAATTAACCTCCATCGAAATTATCTCTCTCATTCTCATCGAAAAGATTAGGGCTTTTTCAGGCCCTGTTGAGCGTCTGAGAAGGGCTTTGTAGGGGCTTACCATCTCAGATCTGTATTGCTTACCTTCAACCCATGAAATTTATGGCCTCAACGACCACAAATTTATGGTGAAGGACGAATCTTTCATGTTGCTCCGTGATATCTTGTTTTGGCTTGTCGTTTTCAAAAAAATTGGAACTTTGAGAGGGCTTTAAAGCGATATCTTGCTGCCAAGTTCAAATCTTGGCTTTTGCAGAGATTCATCTGCAAAGTAGCTTCTCTTTGTTGACTAGGATTTTTATTCGACTGTTTAATTTTGTGTCTGTATTTATTGGTGGTGGTTGTGTGCTTTAAATTTTTGGTTGTTTCCCTGTTATAGATGTAGGTTATCTTGTTTGTCTTTATAAGATGGGGTTTGGAAGTGAACACACATCTCACATTTTTTCCACAAACAACCCCTCCCCTTACAATCTTCGCTCAGCGAAGAGGGTTCGTGAAACCCCCCTTACACAGCACACACATTGCACGAGGAGTCCATTCTGACAATACCGGCAATGGTGGGCTAAAGGGGAGCGCAATCGTGGTAGTATAACTGAACTTGAGGAGTGTGTTTAGTCGTCTAAACCGATTTTCCCCAAAAAAAAGGTGCTCTGTTTACTTCCTATTTCTGTTGATTGTTGTTCGTGTTCATTATGTGCGTGCTGTAAAATGTGTGTCACATGATTGGGAAATGTTTTCTTTTATTACACTGTGGTAATATTGAGCTCGTGCATGTTTGTGCTTGTAGTGTGATTCTGGTCCGTATTCTGTTTTCCACCACCTTCTGACCTATTAAGAATTATTGTGAATTTTCTGTGGTTTGTTGGTTGTTCTGCCAGAAATGCCCCTTTTGTGCTTAGTTGTTGATGTACGGTATCTAGTATTATGTTATAAAATGCCATTTTGTGCTCATTAGTTGATGTGGTTTTGACGTATATGTATAATGGTGTGGTCCTGTTTGTAGTAAAGAGGGTATTCTAATGTCTGTATAAGTTGATTATGTATGGTGTGTAGTTTTGATGTATGTTCTGTATTATTACTTCTCTTGACTAAGGTCGTTTCCTCATACAAATGGCGTATGTTGTCTACTGTGGACTCTGTAATGGTCATGGTGTGGTTAG
>JAUEKW010000277.1:0-14768 GCA_032274785.1 Ajuga reptans
TTAATGTATACTCTATCAGATTATTCTTGATTTACATGGATATACCCTTTGCGAGCCAAGTTAGAATTTTATGACACCTATGTTCGATTTCACACGTTTGTATGCTATCAGTTTTCCATATCTATGAAGGTCCTCCAGAGTGATAGGGGGCTGAATTTGTCAACAATAAGGTTCGTGACTTTGTGAATTTTCATGGTCTTCTGCATCGCATATCCTGCCCTTACACTCCCCAACAAAATGGTAGGGCGGAACGAAAGCATCGTCACATCTTCAAAACCGGTTTATCTATGCTATTTTATGCTCATGCCCTTGCTTCATTTTGGTTCGATGCATTTGCCACAGCAGCTTATGTTGTCAATCGGATGCCTTCGTCTATTTTAGGTGATAAATCACCATTCAAGCTTCTATACAGCTCCACACCAAATTATGATAACTTCAAACCCTTTGGATGTCGTGTTTTTCCTATCTCCGCGATTATTCCTCTGATAAATTAGCACCACATAGTCGGCCTTGCATTTTTCTTGGATATAACAGTACATAAGAGGGTTTTCGGTGTTTTCATCCTGCCTCTCATCACATATTTATCACACGGCATGCTCAGTTTGATGAAGGTCTATTTTCTTTCTCCAAGAAAAATTAACAGTCGCACAATAGCCCTCTTCATGACTTCACAACTTATATGGATGCTTCGCAGGAGCCTTTGCTCGGCCGAGCAACAAGCTTCTCGACCGAGCACCACACTGGCATAAATATGGTACCCTCTGACTCTTCTGCTCGACCGAGCAACTACACTCATTCGACCGAGCACTATTGCCTGCCTCTTATTCTAGAACTACTTGAATTAGCTGCTCGACCGAGCAACGCTCACCAACCTGAGCAACCTGCTGCCTCAACTGCTCGTCCGAGCAGGTCCACTTGCTCGACCGAGCAACTATTATAGGAACAAACTTGTTCCCCAGGTCCCACAGCTCGACCGAGCACAACATCTTACCCGTCCGAGCAACTACTGCCTCGGCTGCTCCATAATCATCTCATCCCATGACTACTCGCACTAAATCTGGAAATTTCAAATGTCGTTACCATGTTGACTTAGCTTCAACCGCTTTGCTTTCTGCCTTGGCAACATAGTCGGAACCTTGTGGATTTTAAATCAGCAGCTAAGTCTCCAGCCTAGCTTTCTTCCATGCAAGAGGAAATCAATGCCCTCCGCACCAACCAAACTTGGGACTTGGTTCCTCAACCCCCCGACACTAATATTGTAGGGTCCAAGTGGGTTTATCTGACAAAGTATCACTCGGATGGACGTATTCCGAGCCATAAGGCCAGACTAGTAGCTCAGGGATTTACTCAAGTTCTAGGCTCTGACTTTCACCACACGTTTAGCCTAGATGTCAAGGCATCTACTGTACGTGTTATATTAGCTTTGTCAGTTCAGTTCAAGTGGACGTTACATCAGCATGACGTCAAGAATGCCTTTCTCAATGGTATTCTTCCTAAACCGGTCTTCATGGCTCAACCTCCTGATTTTATTGATTCTCGGTTCCCCGACCATGTCTGCCGCTTGAAGAAAGCTCTGTATGGTCTTTGTCAAGCCCCTTTGGCTTGGATTTATGCAGTTTAGTAACTATCTTCTGAGCCTTGGATTTCGTACGAGTCGTTCAGACTCCTCTCTTCTTTATTTCCACAGAGGTACCGCTATACTCTATCTTCTTTTATATGTTGATGATATAATTGTTATTGGCAATGATCCTACTATGCTGCAGCGATTCATTACCCGCACACATTTTGAGTTTGCAATCAAGGACCTTGGAAAACTAAACTACTTCTTGGGCCTTGAAACCTCACATACTTCAGACGGTCTCTTCGTGGGTCAAGCCAAATATGCTCACGACATCCTGGACCGTGCAAATCTTTTGAACTTTAAGCCAATATCTACTCCATTAGTTGCTGACGAAAGTCTATCTAGCACCGGTGATCCTTTTGCCGATCGAACACTGTATCGTTCACTAGTTGGTGCTTTATAGTATCTGACCAGTCCTGATCTCTTATATTCGGTAAATCTGGTTAGCCAATTCCTGCACTCTCCCACTACTGACCATTTTTCTGCAGTCAAAAGAATTTTACGCTACATCAAGGGTACTGTGCACTTTTGTCTCTCCTTCACTCTACGCTCGGATCCATCGATTGTTGCCTATAATGATGCTGATTGGGCTCGCTGCATTGAGACTCGTAGGTATACTTACGGCTACTTATTTTTTCTTGGTGGCAATCTTGTCTCTTGGAGTGCCAAGAAAAAACCTACGGTTGCTAGATCTAGTTGTGAGTCAGAATATCGCGCTCTTGCTAACACATCTGCTGAAGTTATGTGGCTTGTTAATCTTCTTTCTAAGTTGAAAGTTGTGTTGCCCGCATGTCCATTGCTACTCTGTGACAACAAAAGTGCCATCTTTCTCAGTCAGAATCTGGTTGCTCATAAACAAGCAAAACACATCGATCTTGACTGTCATTTCGTTCGCGAACTTGTTTCAGCCGGCAAACTTTGCACTCAGCATGTTCTCTCCCATTTGCAGCTTGTCGATATCTTCACAAAGAGTCTTCCTCGGCCTGCTTTTGAGTTTTTGCGCTTCAAGCTCTGCGTTCACCTTCATCCCACGCAATGCTTAACGGGAGGTATTACAGATGATTAGTCAAATCAGATCATATCTAGGTGTATCTTGATGTATCTGTGTATATATTTATCTTTGTTTATTTCCATGTATATCTATGTATGGTTGTAATCTTGTACTATATATTAGTGAAATACATCATCACCTAATTACGGTTAATTTATTATTGTCCCTCACACCTAGGAATACACACTTGCTGGACCTGAATTGTAGCTTAGACTGATTATATGGTCTAAGGTAAGGAAAACAGCTACAGCCAAAAGTTTTTAGTAGTTTATACTCAGGATTTTGACTGTAAAGTTTCTGATAACGACTTATATTTCCCAGAGCAGGAGTAGGCAACCTATTTACTAGGTATGATACTGTTAAGAAAGAATTCCACTAAAACTTGGATGGAAGAGAAGCCTTAGCAAGAAGTGTTAGACCTGTCTCAACTATATGCTGATGCTTCCTTTCAGCTAAACCATTATGTTGGTGCACATATGGACAAGAGTACCTAGTTGCAATCCTTTGTTCTTTAAAATACATAGCAAGACTCCTATACTCTCCTCCAAAGTCTGATTGAAATTGTTTTACTTTACAAGTAAACGTCCTTTCTACCATGGTTATAAACTGCATAGTAGTATTGTAAACTTCAAACTTCAAAGATAAACGATACAACTATGAAAACCTAGTGTAATCATCTACAAACACTATGTAATATTTAAAACCATCAGTAGAATAGCAAGATGATGAAATGAAATAGTAGTTTTATGAATAATACTAGGGAAAAGAATTGTATATTGCTTGCCAAGTTTACAGGCTTCACAAAAAGATAAATCTGAAACAGATACAACCTTTGTATTGGAAACTTTCTTAAGTACATTTGCAAGAATAGAAGTACAAGGGTGGCCAAGTCTATTGTGTCACACATCACTATTAGATGCTTTACTCATACTGTGTGCTTCTGTGGTACAATCTGAAATAGTAATAATTCTAATACATTCTGAAGCAGCAATAACATCAATAATGATAAAGATGTAACAAGAAAAGTAGCAGGTTTAGTAGTTCGTAGAGAACTAGTTCCATTCTTTATGACTTTGATATGAGCTAGATCAAGCTTTTATAGCCCTCCTTTAAGATGCCCTTTCAGCAGGAGTCCATGAGTCAGATGATCCTTAACATGAACTTGATAAAACAACAAAGTTATATAGACTCTATTATCTTTAAGCAATTGAGATAAACTTAACATAATTTTAGTGACAGAGGGGGCTACAAGAACATGCTTGAATTGTACAGAACTTGTAAAATCAACACTTGGAATGACAAAAGAACCTATATGAGTAATATGCAGTGTATTACCATTTCCAACCACTAACCTGTCATTATCTGTGTAGGGCTGTTGTACTGCCAGATTATTGGTCTAAGATGTGATGTGATGAGTTTCTCCACTGTCCAAGAACTGTTCTACATCAAGAGGATTCGCAAAGTTTGCCTGAGTCACCTGATTCATACTATTAGTCATGTCAGAATTCTAATTTTGATTGCAATCACCATAGAAGGCTTGTGGTGCAGAAGATGTATGGCCATTTTGCATCTGTGTTGGTTGAGAAACCACCATATGAGTGTTTTTCTGGGGCATATTGAATCCTGGAACCCCTCCAAGCCTGGAATATTCTGATCAAACCTGGAATAGCACTTAGTAGAGACATGGTTCTTTTTTCCCACATAATTGACATATAACTCTTGCTCTTCTACCATAAGGCATACCTCTGCCCCTATTCTTACCAAAATTTCCACCAAAGTTACTAGTGAAATTACCACGTGAAGAATTATTGGCATTTTGATTATTGTTATACCTCATAGTAGTAAGATTAAGACTCATATTAGAAGAACAAGCTCCAGTGGACAGTTGATGCAAGATCCTCATCTCAAGAGTCTGTGGTATTGATGAAACTCAGAAAACGCAGCAAACTCTAGCCTAGTGGACAGATAAACTACCACAACCTCAATATCAAGCCCCAAATCAGACAAGATATACATCATAATATCATCTTCTTCTAAATCTTGACCTGTACTTTGAATATTATCTGCTATGGTCCTCATTTTAAGAACATAATCTTCAATAGAGATGTCTCATTTCTTAAACGTTTGAAATTGGAATCTCAGATTGAGCATTTGGCCTTGGATTTTATCCTAAATAAATATCGAGCACCTTCCATACATGATAGGAATAGCTGCATCTGTGAACATGACCCATCATGCTGTTTGAGACAGAGCTAAGTAGCCAGCTGAGGATGTATTGATCCTTCTTGATCCACACACCATATTCTGGTTTGGATCAATTTCCTTCTGGACGTTCATCTCATCCAATGATCGGAATCCATTGTGGAGGAATTGTAGCTTCATTAGCAGTTAAGAAGCTTTCAAATTCATGAGCACGCATGGTGCACAACACTTGTGCTCTCCAATATGTGTAGTTGGTTCCGACCAACTTTGCAGAGATCGCAGTGAGAGTTGGAAGCTGATTTTACGCCATTGATGATCAATATATTCTCTCAAGAAGTTTTAAAGGAAGCAAGAAATTGAAGAGAATCGAAGAAGAATTAGTTAAGAAAATTCACTCAAGAGAGATGACGTGACTTCTTGATACCATGCTTGAATCTAAAAGAAATGTAAATTGATTTGACAAAAGTGTTTATGGTTACATCGGGATCTCTTATTTATAATACAAATTATCCCTCTTGAGAAGCTTCTAGATAGAGAGAGCTAGGTAATAGTTTTGCACAACTAACTCACTAACAAATAACTAACTTAACAAACTTGACTTGTGTTTGCTTTTCTTTGCACGTGTGTGTGTTGTTGTGTATGTTTATGCTCTTTTCCTTCTTCATCATTCCTTTGATTTCTTTATTCTGATATACTCTATATATACATATAGAGTCACAAAGACACTCATAATTTGTAAAAGTAGTTTGGGGAAAATCATAATATGTCCCGTAACTATGGCCTCATCCGTGAAATATCTAAAAACTTTCTGCTTTTTTCAATTTAGTCCCTTAACTATATGAATTGTACGTATTTCATCCCAAAATTTAAATTTTTGCAGGAGAAATTCACGTGCCGGTGTTTTTTTTATTTTTTCAGGCTATTTTAGCTAATGTGGCACCGACCTACTTATGTGGATTAGTTCTTTTTGTTTCTTATTTTTTTTTATCATGTCCACATCACAATTAAAACTCCACGCCAGCACTAATTTATGTGGGAAATTAAATGTAATAAAAATAAAATGAAAATTAAAGAAATAAATTTAAAGAACATAAATTCAAAGAACATAAAATAATAAAATTTGGGCAAAAAGAAAAAAAAAATCAAACAACAAATTTCCCTAATAAAGACACATAAAATGTAATCGAAGAAATTATCTTCATCATCACCAAAATCATTTGATCATTGAATCAAAGAAATTGAAGAATCGAGGCAAGAAAAAATCTGGGCAAATTCATCATTCACCATCTTCATCATTCACCTTGGAAAATCTGGGCAAATTCATCTTCATCATCTTCTGGGCACACATCATTCATCTAGGTAAATTTGTGCAAGAAAAAATTAAACCATCCAGACAATCGAAGCATCGAGGAAATAAATGTTTATGATTCATCATCTTCATCATCTGGGCACACAAAATCAAAGCAATCGAAGAGAAAATAAGAGCACACAAAATCTGGCCAAGAAATTCGGGTAACAAACGATGTTATTAACTTAATACAGGTAATATTGAATAGCACAGTGGTTCACACACACACACACACACACATATATATATATACATTCCAAGTTCAGTTTGACACTAGGTATCAAGCCATTTTACTGATAGTTTATATATTATTTATTTTTAGGTAATATTTTGGCCTCTTTTTAATGTTAAATTGTATGATTGGTTTTATAATTTATTTATTTTTTATTTCCATAACTTTTTTGCACCTCTTTTTTATCTTAAATTGTATGATAGGTTTTTATTTCTTAAGATTTTTTTAATTTTAAATTGTATGACGAAATTAAGGGGCACACAGATGTTCTTATAAATATTTTTCCATAATGTTTAGGGATCCTTTTTATTTTGTATTGCATGAATAAAAATAGGGACTTCATTTTTAAACCCAACTTAGACTACTAAATTGATAGGATCGATCATGTTACTAGCCAAGAAAAATTATGGTCAGGTTTTATAGAAAATAAGTTTTGACTTAGAAAAAAGTTGACATTTGATCGAGGAATACTTGATAAAACTCAAGCCAATTGACTTGTTAACGCTGTGGACATACGTGCAACCAATGAGAAGGTAAAACGTCACAAAGTCAAGTGACAGATTCTTTGTAAAATAATATAGGATTGAGGTAGTAATGTTTTGAGTCACTTTCATCTAATGTTGATTTAGTCTACGGTATATTACAAGAATTACACAAAAACTTGTACTTGTTTCATCCCAAGGTAAGAGTCATATTTCATAAAAATAAAAATAAAATTATCTCTCTAGGGTTTCCATGCCTAGGTAAGACTTTCCCCATCGGTTGCATTTTTCTTGCACTTGTGGCTCTTCTAGTCGGTGAGTTACCTTCTGTGGTCTCGGTCGTCTTCGTCTGCGGTGGTTTAAAGGTCCAGTCTAATGTTTTTCCTTCTGTATTTAGGTTTTTAGGTCTAACAGGGTTCGTTGTCTAGGGTTTTGCTGTAAACTTTTTCTTTGATCGTTTCTTTACGTGTGCATGGTTGAGTCTTGAGTCTTCATGCGTCTTTGTGGTTTATGTCCTGAGTTTCTTTTATAGTTAGGGTTTCACTTTGGTTAGGGTTTTTGTTTTACGTATACAAGTCTTGCGTGTTTTATATTTTTGGTGGTGCGATAACTCCATACGAGGATTTGCTTCTGCCATTTTGGCCTTCACGTCGATAGTTCTTGGTCGGGGTCAGGGTTGCATATAGGTTCTATTTGGTTGTTCGATGACGTGATAGGTTTTTTTTATTAGGCTTATTTTTTATTATTTTTTATTTTTTTATCGTTGGGTGAGAGTATTTGGTTTAAGTTTTGGGTTATTTGGTTTTAGTTTTGGTTTTATTTGTGTCTAGTGTTAGGTTTTGGTTATTTTGTTTATGTCCGCTTCTGGCTTTGCCTGGTTCTTCTGGTTCTTCCGTTTTGATGGTTGCAGGTTACACGTTTGTCTGTTGTGTGAGCCTGTGGGTGTTGCATTTAATAGATGTTTCTCCTTGTTAATTATGAATGAGCATGCATGTGGGGCTTCAGTTATAGCGTATCCATAGGTGCGACCAAAGGTGGTTAGTTCGGTGATATATGGATATGAGTGTGGTGGTTCTGATGGTAGAGGATGGGGTTGATGTGTGGTAGCGATATTAATCTCAAGGGTGCAGGAGGTGGCTGTTGGAATGTGTTTGACTGGGAAGTTGATGTTGCGATGACCAATAGGGCAAAGGGATCTTGGGATAGCACTAAAAAAAATATGGAAATTAGTAGAGATTTGAATGTTGCGTCCGTCGTGGAAAATTCTCAGAGACGGTTGAGATTGACAATAATTTGGTACGTCAACTGTGGAACTTATATTGTTCATTGCTCGCACTGATGAGAGTGACTGGGAGGGAACAAGAGAATAAAATAAAGGTTGAATAGGTTCCTTTCTGGGCTAAATTCATAGGTTGCAATTGCGGCATACGAGGGAGGAGGTGGGCTGAGCGGTTGGGGCATCGTGGTAAGGTGGTGGAGGTGGATTGCGTAAGGGATTTGGCTGCTTGGGGCCGAAGCCTGTGGGTTAGGGTTTTAATTGATCCATCTAAGCTGCTCAGAAGAGGGGCAATAGTGGTTCTTGGAGGTGAAATAATGACAATCATGTATCTTTATGAGAAGCTTTCCGACTTTATTATTCATGTGATTGGCTTGATCATTTGGAGGTGAATTGTTTTGACCATATTGCGGTAGCCGATGCATTGTTTGGAATACACGAGGGCGTGGTAACCAGCATGCATTCTATAACCTGCAACATTTGGTTGTTGAAAAGGATCAGTAGATCACAGTATTTTATTTAGTTTTGAAACTAAAGTTCCTAGGTTTAAGTTGGTTCGGTGGAAGTCTATTTTGAAGTTTTGTGTCTGTTTGTTATTGACCCTCGTGGTTGTAGTGGTGGTCTAGGTTTATTTTTTAAGAAGTTTGTAAATATTTCGATTTTGAATCGTAGTCCAGTGGTCATATTGATTGTGTTGTCATGTTGGATGGAACATGTACTTTACTGGATTCTACGGTAGTTCGATACATCACTTGTGATGGTTTTCGTAGGAATTATTAGGTAGGTTATCTGCAATGTCAAACCTTGTGCATTTTCCCTGGGTTGTCGGAGGGGATTTCAATGAAATGTTTTATGAGTCCTAGAAGTTGGGAGGAAACGCTCGTAGTTTTTGGCAAATGGATGTTTTTAGGGAAGTAATTGATGATTGTGGCATGTAGGATCTGAATGCCCAAAGGCCTTTTTTAACTTGGTTAAATCGGCAGACAGGGGGTTGTCTTCTTCATGAGTAATTGGCTAGGTTTGTGGCTGACTATGAGTGGAGGAGTTTATTCCCACGGAGAGAAGAAATGAATATGGATTTATATGGGTCAGATCACCGCCCAATTTTTCGTACGTTGAACTCGAGGTCCATGCCAAAGAAAATCAAACAAAATGGGCGATATACATTTGAGAATAAGTGGCTACTGGAGGATGATTTTCTTCCGACTGGGAACAAATTTGGGCTCATATTCAGGTTAGCAGTGGTTTGGCAGACAAGCTACAACAGTGTGCTATTGCGCTACGGGCTTTGGAAGATATGCGGTTTGGTGATTTTAGAGGAAAGTTAAAGCTTCTAGGGCAGAGCTAGATAGATTACTTAATTCAGATCTATCCTGCATGGATCACTTGCAGGTTCATACTCTGGAAAAGGAGATGGAGAAATTGCTATCACAGGAGAAGATGCACTGGCAACAACGATCTGAGTGTCCTGGCTCACACATGGGGATAGAAATTTGGTGTATTTCTATTTCACAACTAACAAGAGAAGAAAAATAAATTAGATACAGGGAATGATGAATTTGCATGGTGACCGGTGCACGAACGAGGATGGAATCAGCAGTTTTGTCATGAAATATTACTCAGACCTATTCCAGACAACTTCTCCGACAATGAATATAGTGGAAGGGGTGTTACAGCATTTAGATCCGGTGGCCATAGAGGATATTAAAGCTTATTTACATGCTCCTTTCACACCTCAAGAGGATAGAAGAGCCATATTCGACATGAGCGGTACTATTCTTCCAAAAGATGTGGGATTTTATTGAAAATGATGTATTGGATGCTATTCTAGGGGTTCTGAATGGAGGGAGTAACTTAGCATGTTGGAATTCTACCACGGTCACGATTATACCTAAGGTAAAGGATACCCAATCGATAAAGGACTCTAGGCAAATTAGCATGTGCAATATGTGTTCTAAAATAGTGGTTTGGGCTATTATAAATCAATTTCGCTTAGTCTTGGCATAAATTGTTGACCCCCATCAGAGTGCATATCTACCTAGAGGGCAGATAATGGATAATGTTTTGCTTGGTTATGAATGTATGCACTGACACACTATTTCTAACCCCTAGTGTTACCACAAGTGTACGGTGTGACTTTAGTAAGAAGTGAGCAAGGTCGATCCCACAAGGACTATATCCTATGTTAATTTAGTACCCAAATTATACTATGCCAACTCTATCTAGACTCTCTATTATGTTGATTTGTGTGATTAATTAATTAAAATTGCAGAAAACAATTAAAACACTTAGAACGCTCAAAATAGTAAAAAATGAACAAGTGGGAATAAATTAGAATAAAAGACATATCTTAGGGTTCGATTTCAATTACAATGTCCTATGTATAATTATCCTAATATTCTAGACCTTTAAACCGAATTCAAGTGTTTATTAGGCGATCACTACTATAGTTAACCCTCCTCTCGAACGATGCTAACGTGTTGATTACGTACGAATAATTACCCTTTCGGGCTAACTATCTCGTACGCAACTCCCAATGGATCCTAAGACCTATCCCTAATAATTACCCTTTCGGACTAACTATCTCGTACGCAACTCCCAATAGATCCTAAGACCTATCCCTACACAAATACATCACTCCTCTCGGACGATATTGATATTTATGCTATATACCATAAGCCTATTAATAATCCTCCCCTCTCGATCGTCGAACTATTAAGCAAGTAGAAAAAAACAATTGGCCAAATTGATCAATTCATAAATAATCACGAGCATATATGATAATCACATAGAACAAAGTCTAGAATAAACAGAATAATTAAAACATATTCAATCACAACCTACTTTCTAGCCCTATAATACAAACGGGTGTAGCTACTCATGTTGATAATTAAAATCATAGAACATTCATAGACAAACATTCTAAAACAAATAAAATAAACAAAGACGACAAAACCCGAAATTGTCTTGAATCTTGATCTTCCTCGCATCTTGTTTCTTGCTCTCCAATCCAAGCCTCCAAGCTTTCAATATGATAAAAGATGTGTGTTAACTCTCCTTTTGATGTATAGAGCCTTGGGGTATTTATTGGAGTGCATAACTAGGATAAAGTGGGAGAAAATATGATGTGGGATGGGAAAATCCGCTCAAAAATGCATCTATAACTTGTGGGCCAAGTAATGGGCCGAAACTAAACTTCTTGTCCAAGTCATATTTGGAGATCTTTCGATTCGAATTTGGTTAAGCTATTGCTGGAATGGTTGTAGCCTCTTGAATTATCTTTCCAATGCCAACTATCCCCCCTTAATACTAAAGGAGAGGCGTCTATTTTTAAGGGAAAAATATGTGTCACCCTCTTAAATTTTTACCCCTTTTTTCTTTTCTTTTATCCGGTTTATTTTCTTATTTTGCAATGTTAAAAACGTGAATTATGGAGAGGTGGGGAGTTGTCTCCACCGTATACTCTCATCTACCAATCATAAAACTTCTCTCTCTTCATTCTTCTTATTTTCTATCTAAAAGTTTAAATCCTTATAACTTTTCCATATCAACTCCATTATTAATGAAAAATATATCAAATTAATCCTTATTTTACGATCTTCAATTGAACATCCATATTGCATATATAAATAAAATAATTCAATATAAAATGTTTTTGGTACGTTAATTGTGATATATTTAGATAATTAAAATATTTTCATTAAAAAATATTTATTTTCATAAAATATTTTCACATTTATCCCGTTATCGCACGGGCGGACATCTAATTTCAAATAATATCACAATTTAAGCATTTTTCTAATTGAACCCCTTCCTACAAAACATAAACAAAACCAAAATAATGAATTACAACTTTGTTTTCTTCCATTTTCTTTTTGATTTTTTTTCTTTTTTTTTTCTTTTTTCTTATGATAAAATAAAAATACAAAATAAAACAACTGTGAGGGGTCAATTATTCCAATCTTTTGACCATCACTTCTCATTCTATTCACAAGACCATCCCAATTTTTTTTTCCACTCAAAAACTTGTCCTTTCTCTCACTCTACCTTCAAATCCACCTCCCTCACACTCAACTAGTCCAAGTCAAGTGAAAAAATGCTAAATGGAACGGGTATGAGATTGTAATATACGGCTATAAAAAATAAAGCTAAAGGCTCAATATGGTTGACTAGGGACTATTTAATAATTTTTGGTGAAAATTTTAATTTTTCGGTTCATATAATAGGCTAAAAGAAGAAATGCCTAAAATCACTTTCTAAGTACATATCATGTACTTGACAATTTTTAAGATGACACAAGGCAAGTTCTAGAGACACACTTACAAGATGACCAACAAATCACACCGAAAGAAAAGCCATAAATAACTCAAAAAATGGGAGTTTCAATCAAGGCTCAAATTTTCACAGGCTATTATGATCATCATTCAAAATACAAGCTCAATTTTGTCTCTATATGCCTATCATGCCCTTCTATGTGTCACAATTTCTTTTTTTTTTAACTCAACCATCATTGACACATCATCGCCAATCAACATTTTTTAGCTATAAGTTCACAATTTCCGGGCTTAAGAATCTAAATGCAAATAAAACATAACAAGACTCTAACAAAGTCAAAATAAAAAATAAAATAAACTAAGCTACCCAACACGATGCAAACTAACTGAGCAACTAACAAGTTCAAAAATAGCGAAACTATCAAAATTATGAACAGCTGCCAAGACGTCGCACTCTACCCCATCCCCCAAACTTGGTCAAATACCAAGGTTTGTGGGAAATAAATGGTACACCTTGGTAGCACTTACATTGAAGTTGGAAGAGATAAAATCTGGAAAATTGAGACGAACTATGTGAACTTATGCGATGGGCATCCTGTCTGGCCGGACCAGTTTTACTGTCCTCACATGATTTATTTCACCTTTTGTCCTCTCGGGTATCTCTTCCCCTAGATTCTAATGCTTGAAATTTCTTGCCCTTTGAACTTATTTGACTACATAATTACTTTACAACAATGTTAGTTCACTTGAGATAAAACAAAAACTAAAAATCAATAAACATAATAATTGTAGGGTTGCCTCCCGACAAGCGCTAAGTTTTTCGTCTTCAACGAGACGTCATTAATGTTATCCATGATATAAAAAAAGTCTTTTTTCTTACCATGCTTTCGTTTGCTCTAAGAGAATAGAGGAATCTTTTATGAAAACATGGCAATAAAGATCCTTGGCTATTTTATGGGCATTATTTTTAATAAAGGAGATGAGTTCCATGCATAATTGATATGCAAATTTTCTAAAGTTATATAGATAAGATGATTCAAAACTTGAATGCCAGTCAGATAAATAATCACAATTTGACTCAGTAAAAGGGTATAAAGATATTAAACTCCCTGAATCAATATGATGAAGGGTATTTTATTTTGAATCAATTCTACCAAAGTTGTTGTCTTCTAGTGGAATCTCCTCAGATAGGCCTCCGTCAATGCCATCAGTCCACTCATGCGTAGCAATGGACACTTGTTCTTGAGGATCTTGCATGTGAATTTCTTCTTGAATTTTCTCTTCAACCTCCTCACACAACTTCTCCTCAATGATCTCTTCATTTTATGCTATGTCGATACGAGTCCTTGCTCCTCTAAGTCAACTTCAGTTTCAAGTTGTTATTTCTGTAGGTTTGCAAGCATCTTAATTACTTCATCCATTTGCTCCTTCAAATCTTCTGTTTGAGCTAGCAGTTCCATCCTAGTTTGACGAGCAGTAGCCTGTCATTCCTCCTGTTGCAGCTCAAATTGGGAAATCTATGACTCACGGTTTCTTATGTAAGTTATTAGAAGATGCTCTTGGTTAGGGATTACTCCCTTGACCTCAACTTGATTACCATAATCATTTCAAGACGGGTGTAGAAATTCTTTTGTGCTACCATGAGAATGATCATCAGGTCTTAACCCTTGATTATCCCAAGAGGTGTAGGAGTTCCTACCACTCATATAATCCACTTCTTCCACTATAGGCTCAAGTGCAACTCTCTAAGAGTCTCGAGCTATTACATCACAAATTATATCGCTCAATAGTCTAAAACGCTCATCTTATGCAGCATTAGCAACTCTCTCTGTCAATGGTATGTCTAGGAACCTTTGGTAGCATGGTGCGTCATCCATAGCTTTCTCAAACGATCTCGCAAAATAAAATCAAGTTTAGATCCAACAACGAGAGCCAATTATCAAAAGAAAAGAATACACAAATAGTTTTTTTATAAATAAAAATATATACAAGGAAAAATAAATAAACAATGGCAAAAATAAAATGTATATCCTAATACTGAACTATTTATCAAGATAGAAATTAACACAGGTACCAGTCTCTGGCAATATCGCCAAAAACTTGACACACTATTTCTAACCCCTGTTGTTACAGCAAGTGTACTGTGCGACTATAGTAAGAAGTGAGCAAGGACGATCCCACAAGGAATGTATCCTATGTTAATTAAGTACCCCAATTATAGTAGACAAACTCTCTCTAGACTCTCTATTATGGTGATTTATGTGATTAATTAACTAAAATTG
>JAUEKW010000388.1:0-14759 GCA_032274785.1 Ajuga reptans
ATAAACTACTTGGTCTTAAATACTTCCATTACTACTTTGATCTAGTTCTCTTGCTAGTAGTCATTTGTGGTAAAACAAGAAAAATTCGGTTTAAGTCAACCCTCCAGCTGCAACAATTCGAGATTGTGTATTTCCTTAGAAGGCTGTGATAGGACAAGTGTTGGCGGACTTCTTGGTTGATCACCCCATCCCTAATGAATGGGAGTTGTCTGATGATTTTACGGATGAAGATGTCCTTGCAATTGAAATATCCCCTCCGTGGAAGATGTACTTTGACGGAGCTGCTCATAAGGAAGGAGCAGCCGGAGTTATTTTTGTTACATTAAATGGGGAAGTATTGCCGTAATCTTTCACCTTAACATAAAACAGCACCAACAATGTCGCAGAATACCAAGCACTCATACTCGGGTTGGAAATGGCAGTGGATATAAAGCAGTTACACCTCCGAGTGTATAGAGACTCAAAGTTGATAGTCAATCAACTGCTTGGATCATATGAGGTTAGAAAACCCAAGTTGCTTCCGTACTACAACTACGCCAGAGACTTATTGGTTGGTTGGGGGATGTGGAGCTTGAACATGTGCACAGAAAGTATAATAAACAAGTTGATACATTGGTCAAACTTGCCTCGATGATAGCTATGCCTGAAAGTGAAGTTCGCGTGCCCATATGCAAAATTTGGGTAGTACCCCCAATATTTGAGGACGAAGACTATGAAGAAGATGAAAATCATGTTGTTGAAGTCCTTGAGATTGAGAAGGAAGATTGGCGTCAACCGTTTGTTGACTATTTGAAGTACGAGAAGTTACCTAGCGATCCGCGACAAAAGGTCGATGTTCGACGTCGTGTACCTAGCTTCATTTACTATAAAGACACGCTTTATAGGCGCTATTTTGATGGAATTTTTCTGAGGTGTTTAGGTGATGAGTAAGTTATTCAAGCTATGGAAGAATTTCATTCTGGAATTTGCGGCAGACATCAATCGGGGCCTAAACTACATTTTCGGATAAAGAGAATGGGATATTATTGGCCCACAATGGTGAAAGATTGCATGGACGTTGCTCAAAGATGTCAAGCTTGTCAATTTCACGCCAATATTCATCAACCTTTGGAGCCGTTGCACCCAATAGTTGCTTTATGTCCATTTGATGCTTGGGGCTTGGACGTGGTCGGTCCCTTGACAAAGTCTTCTTCCGGACACTTATATATTCTGGCAGCAACAGACTACTTTTCCAAATGGGCCGAAGTGGTACCTTTGAGAGAGGTGAAGAAGGAAAGTGTGGCCGACTTTATCCGTGTCAAATATCATATACCGGTATTGGGTTCCATGATACATAATCACTAATAATAGAAAGCCTTTCAGAAATAGTTTCAAAGATAAACTTTGTGAAAAGTTTAACTTCAAACAAAGAAATTCCTCTATGTACAATGCGGCCGCCAATGGGCTTGCTGAAGCATTCAACAAAACCTTGTGCAATTTGTAGAAGAAGGTGATTGCTAAGTCAAAAAGAGATTGGCACGAAAGGATTGGGGAAGCTCTTTGGGCTTACCGAACTACTTATAGAATACCCACTCAAGTGACCCCTTACTCATTAGTGTATGGCGTCGAAGTCGTTGTTCTGCTTGAGCAACAGATCCCATCGTTGAGGATCGCTATACAGGAAGGATTGACCTCATAAGAGAATGCACGACTGCATCTCGAAGAGTTAGAGGCCCTTGATGAGAGAAGGTTGGAAGCGCAACAAAGACTCAAATGCTACCAACCTCGTCTTTCTAGAGCATTCAACAAGAAGGTGCACACTCGTTCCTTTCAAGTTGGCGACTTAGTGCTTGCAGTAAGAAGACCTATTGTGACTACACATCGTGTTGGAAATAAGTTCATATCGAGGTGGGATGGTCTGTATGTTGTGAGGGAAGTCTATACAAATGGCCCATACAAGTTATTCTCCAAAGACGGCGTGCAGATTGGCCCAATAAATGGGAAGTTCTTGAAGCACTACTATGCTTGAGCCTACTAAAAATAAAAAAAAATAAAGAAACAAAAAAAATGAAGAACTCATGACCCGCATGAGTATAAAATGTGTACGGTAACCACCAAAGGTAAAGTATGTAGTTAAAAGGCTAACTTACCCCACTTTGTCTATAGTGGATAAAGAATAAATACTCCTGGACCGCATGAATATAAACTGTGTACGACACCCCCTCCCAAAAAAAAACTAAATACAAAGTGGAAATTTGAACTACATTTTGACTTAATCCTCCTCAAAAGAGGTACATAGGCAGCTTATATATTTTCTAAGTTCAGTCATAAATTATGTTTTCTCTTTCCTGAGTTGGCTGACCCAAACACAAAATGAAAGATTGAAGTGCAAAGACTAGAAAAAGCAAATAAGCATAAGGAAATTGCAAAATAGAAAAGTAAGATCAACTTTTTTATGTAATCTCAAAAGTTCATTACATCAAGCAAAAGAGAAAGCCCTAACAAACTAAGAAAAGGGGTTAAAGTTCTTCATCTCTTCTTGTGCTGCCTCCAAGTCCAGCTTTGATGCCTTCAAATTTTCAACCATTTCATCATCTAAAGGAGTAGTGTTGTTGATAGCAAGAATCTCTTCTTGAATATCATGGAATTCGGCTCTGGTACTTAGAAGCGATTGCTTTTGCTGATAAAGGGTCTCCGACAAACTCTTTTGTTTTTCCTTAACTTGTTCTAGATCTTGCACAACCTTCTCCAACTCACATTTGGTGGATTTGACTTGATCAACCTCATTGACCTCCTTCATCTTGGCTTTGTGAAGACGATCCTTGGCTTCAGACAGTTGCCGCATAATAAGCTCCTTCGTCACTTTCTTCAAGGATATTGATCTAACCGTGTCGTAAATGGTGGCTTTATCAAATAATGCTCTCAACAATATCTCTATGCCGGAGAAATCAAATTTCTTAAAGTATTTCATTTCATCAAGCACGTTGAACCCTCCTTCCTTCATAGAAGACGTGGAATCAATAGGAGTCGTTACAACCTTCTCGCGGAGATCATCCCAAATCCCTTGAAGAAACTTCCTATCACGATCACTAACGAATTTATCACCCTCAAGTGTTTAGATCGCGGTAGGCTTCGCTTGTGTTGCCTTTGGAGAAAGAGCCCCAACTGATGACTTGGCTGCTGAAGACCCTTGACTTTCTACGCTAGCCTGACAAGTGAAACATTTCACGTCAAGGACTGTAACAAAAGAATGATGCAGAAGAACTAAAAGAAATAAAGAGCAAAGAACCTTAGTAATAAGATCCTTGATGTTTTGCTTATCACTTAAGCCTTCTCCAGACGACTTCGAAAGATTAGAATCCCTCTTCGGTCTCTTCCAATGACGGTCGACGTTCTTGCTATCACTTTCTTCCAAAGAGCAAGAATTGTTCTTTCTTTTGCTTATCTCAATAAGCTCAACTGATTATGGATCATCATGCTCAGTAGAATGGATGGCGACGGTAGGTGAGACATCTCGACCATTTTCAAGAATGGGGGCATCTACATGGACATGATATTTACCCTTTGAAGATGTTCCACTTGGCTTCAGCCCGATAAGCTGCTCAATAATTTCTTCAAGAAAACTCCCATGGATCTAGTTCCACCATTTATTGTAATCAGATGTAGAGAAATTCTTGGGCTTTTGGGGTGCAAATGGTAAGTATGCCTTGGACATCGATTGGTTACGAACACAAAGCCGCCAATAATAAACTCCTTTGTCAAGAGAGGCTTCATGGATATCATGCCTAAGTGTTCCGGGCATGTGTTGGTAATACCAAAACTGACGACTGAAACTGTAAGGGTTGTAAGGCTCAATAACGAATTGGTTGCCTTGCTGCCACGTGAGGTAATTGGAGCGAATGGCTACAAAGTACCTCCACTCACGTCCTCTTGTACGATTGTCATCAACATATAAAAAGTCGTTGTCCTTGATTAACATGTTGCAAGTCCATATAACAGAATCTCCTTTAAAAAATCTCTTGCGTGCTTCATCGGGATCAAGGTGCTTGGCACCACCTTCACCGGAGTAAGTAACCATTGGGGCCCTCCGCACTCCCAGTCCAAGTGAAAAGTGATTCTTGAAGTATTGCGCTAACCAAGCATAAACAAAATGAACAAAAAATGTTGATCGACTCTTTGATGGTCTCGGGAAGTTGGAAATCTTGTCCAGGCCTCGATAAATGCTTGTCAGAACTAGAATTGCAAGACCTACTATTTGGCATGTTGCCATCATGCTCGCCATTTTAAACGTGCTCGGCCGTATGAAGATAAAATCATCACTCGGAAAGACGAACTTGCAAAGCCAACAAGCGAGGTAGGTAGCCAGATATGTTTCTTCTCGGTGCTTCCACTCGATATTAAGTCTCTTGAACAAAGATTCTTCTGTTAGAGTCCACTTCTTGGGTTTCTCTAGGTCGCCATGAGGATTGTGGGTTGGCTTGAGACATGTTTGTCTCTTCTTCTCGGAGCTCTTGCACGAGGGAGGTTCAGCATACTTCACAGCCTTCTTGGACCAAAACTTTACCCACTTTTTAATCGACACTTGGGATCCGGTCGCATCTTTACACAGAAGGTGATACGCGTGAAATAAGTATTTGTAGCAACGAGGGAGGCAAAGATTTCCATCTCTATCAGTCCCAATAAGCTCTTATGGAGTCGGTACGACCTCGTCATAAAGAAATCCGGTCATTGGAAGGCCGAATAAAGTATACAAGTCCTACAATGAAATCAACAGCTCTCCGAATGATGTAAGCAAAGTGTTGGTAGACAGACACCAAGCCTCACAAAAAGCTATGATAGCTTCATAATTGCAGTCGTACGTGAAGAGGGACGCATAGACAGGGTCGTAAATTTCTACATCATTTAGCAGTCACTTGCATCTAGCAAGGATGTCTTCAGTCCATTTCCAATATCCCTTGGTGTAGCGGAACTCCCCAGAAAATTCTATGGCATCTCCCCATTTTGACTTGCCGTTGACAATCTATCGTCCTAATGTCGGCAATAGATCTATCTCCCTTGTAGGGATATGATGTGTTGCTTGCAATATCCACGCCTTTGATTTACCAAATGTGACTTTTCGAGACCATTCACCAATATAGAGAGAGTTGGTCGGTGTCAGCCAAGGCTTTGCATGATTTCCAATAACGGGCTCGTCTACCACTAAATGAGTTCCTTTCTCCATAAGTTGGTGCTTTTCATCAAGGATTACCAAGTGTTTCTCTCCGGTTGAATAAGTGGTATCTTTAAAGTACACCATGATAATCCGCAAAGGTAATTAATCAAACTTTGTCAGAAGAAGATGGATGGGATGAATTTGGATGGGCATACATATTAAAGGGTCCTTGCCGACCCTTGAAGCATAATTTTCCTTTCATGGAATTTGGGAAAAATCATGGCGTTTCAACTCTAGTTGGTTTTCTCAGTATGCAAATAGGTTGGAATATAGTATATCTAAGGATGCTGCATTTTGTTTGTGTTGTTATATCTTTAAATCAAAATCTGGAGAACAAGTATGAGGTGACTTTGTTGGTAAATGATTTAGAAATTGGAAAAAGGGGGAAAGATTGAAAGAACATGTGGGAGGTCCTAATAGTCCTCATAACAAGGCTTGGGCTTAGTGTAAAGCTTTGAAAAATAAAAATAAAAAAAATATTCGATATGCTTTTGAATGCCTCAGTTGATTGAGTTTACGTCAAGGGCTTGCATTCCGTGGTGATGATGAATCAAAGACTTCAATTAATCAAGGTAATTTTCTTAAGCTATTGAATTTTCTGGCTGATCACAATGGTGATATTACATATGTTACATGTGGTGCTCCTGAAAATGTCAAATTGATTGCACCTAGTATTCAAAAGGATATTGTGAATGTTGTTGCAGTAAGAACCATTGACATCACTATGGAAGAAATTGGTGATGCAGTCTTTTCCATTCTAGTTGATGAATCTCGTGATATTTCCATGAAAGATCAGATAGCGGTTGTGCTACATTTTGTTAATAAGGATGGTTGTGTAGTTGAGCGTTTTGTTGGTGTGGAACATGTTACTAGCACCACAGCTCTGGCACTAAAAGAAGCAATTGATTTTTTATTTTCTAGACATCATTTAAGCATTTCGAGGTTACGGGGGGCAAGGTTATGATGGAGCTAGTAATATGCAAGGGGATTTTAATGGTTTAAAGGCACTTATTTTGAAGGAGAACCCATGTGCTTTCTACATTCATTGTTTTGCTCACCAACTTCAACTTGCACTTGTAGTTGTTGCCATAAAACACATCCAAGTTTCAACACTTTTCTTTTCAGTGACTAGTATGATAAATGTTGTTGGGGATTCTTCCAAGAGGTGCGACATTCTTCATAGAAAAGAAGCAGAAAGAATCTTTAGTGCTCTCAACAATGGCAAACTTTCAAGTGGAAGAGGTTTAAACCAAGAAACTTCTCTCAAGCGTCTTTGTGATACACGATGGAGCTCATTATGATACTTTGATTAATTTGATCACTATGTTTTCTTCTACACTCAAGCTTCTTGAGTTGATTGTTGATGACGGAATAAGTTATGAGCAAAGAAGTGAAGCAAACAATTATTGGGGTTGATGCAATCATTTGATTTTGTCTTTACTTTATATTTGATGAAAGTCATATTAGGAATTACAAATGAATTGTCAAAGGCATTGCAAAGGAAGGATAAAAATATTGTCAATGTCATGGCTTCGGTGAAAATATCTAAGCAGCGACTCCAAAAATTGAGAGGAGAGGGATGGGATTCTTTTTCTGATCAAGTTTCTTCCTTTTGTAAGAAATAAAATATTGATGTTCCGAAGATGGATGATATATTTGAAGCTCGATACAGGTCACGACGTAAAGCTCAAGAAAATGAGGTTACAAATTTCCATCATTTTTGCGTTGAATTATTCTGCTCCATCATAGAAAGACAGCTCGTGGAGTTGGATTATCGTTTCACTGAGGCAAATACCAAATTTTTACTTTGTATTGCATTCTTGTGTCTTGATAACTCATTCATGGCTTTTAATAAGCAAAAGTTGATCATTCTCACTAGATTCTACCGTCAAGACTTCTCGGCGGTGAAAATTGAGGCACTTGAAACTTATATTTATGGTGTGCGTTCCATCGATGACTTCATAGGATTGAAGGGAATTGAAGATCTTGCACAGAAGATGGTTGCAACAAATAAGTATGAGGTATATCCACTGGTTTATTTTCTTATAACTCTTGCATTAGTTCTTCTAGTTGCTACAGCTATAGTTGAAAGAACATTTTCTGCCATGAATATCATGAAGAGTCGTGCACGCAATCGAATGGGAGATCAATGGTTGAATAATAGTCCTATTGTATATATTGAGAAGAAGTTTTTTATAGTGTTGATAATGAATCCATCATGTAAATATTTCAGTCTATGAAACCTCGTAGGTTTCAATTGTAATTGCTATGTTGTTTTGTGATGAAGACATTTTTATGTTTTCTATACTTGTATTTGTGCCCCCCTTTGAAAATTTCTAGATCCGTCTCTACCAACATTTATGAGTGATATTGTTTTAATATTTTCATTCTTTAACGTGTTCAAAATCGTCATACAGAAATAGAGTAACACTTATGTGCCTTAGATGAATGGATTTTCTTATGTGCAACGGGTTGGCCCAAATTTTTATATTTTTTTATTTAATTCTTTTTTTAGGTCCGTTCAATAAGGTAAAAAAATATCACTTAATTGAACAAAAGTATTATTTTTTTAATAAAAGTATCATTTCAAGTGATACTTTCATTCATAATTTTATTAAAACAAGTAATACGTTTGGCCAATTCAGTGATATTTTTTGGCAAAAAAGTAATACTTCTAGAATTAATCCGACTGATTTCACATAAAAGATTAATGCATCTATAGCATATAAGTTTTTGCTACAGAAATATCGGTTATCCATATATCTATATTGGACATGCTAAAAAATAGGGTAGTTCTATTATACACCTAGTGCCTGTTTGGTTTACTAACCCAACAAATGGGTTATTAGAACACAATGGGCTTTTGGGGTAATATGATGTACCATGGGTTTATTATTATTAGATTTGGTTGGTATGTTTTAGTGGGTTAGCACCCACTTAGATTACATTACAAAATGTTTGGTTTAGTCTGTCAATAGAATGATATAGAAGGTAATTTACCCTGCTACCCCCCAAAATCTTAAAATCTAGAGGGCAAGTGCTTTCGTTTCTTCTAAGAGTACAACCTGCACTAGCAGCCATTAAGTTCAGAACCACAGTGCGACGGTAAACGAGTGGATGAACAGATATGCTGGTGAACTCCGATTTGACACATCATCTTATGTAACTCAATCATCCCCTTCTTCAAATAACAGAGTCTGCTCATTCTAAAGCCAAACAATGTAACAAAGTAATAATAAATTACCATAGCCATCTTATTGTTCCTGCTCAAATCCATATCCCTTAAAAGGGAAAACTTTAAAAAATGCAAACTTTAAAAATGCATAGGACTACAAATATTAAAAATGCAAACTTCAAAAATGCAAACTTTAAAAATGCCCGATCTGGAACATTTCAGGACCTAGGCGGGAAGTTTCTTATCGTAATGAATCGAACAGCAGCACCCCGGTGAATAGGAGAACAGTTCGATGAGAGATGGAATTGAAGCCATGCAATAGAGAAGAAATAGGGATCAGAATAGACATGATTTTGATTAGGATTTCTTTTTTTTTTATAGGTGAGGGGTAAAAATGTAAAAATACTATATACTGCACCCCAGGTTATGTTGCTGGTTATTGGATCCCAGCCCTCCAAGGAACCTAATCGACCGGGCTCCAGTATTTGAACAGTCGGGCTTGTATGAAACACAGGGCCTATAAACAGTGTACCAAACAAGTTATTGTCTGGGATACAGTATGTAATAACCCTTTAACCCCCAACCAAATTGTGCCCTAGTGTGTTAATACACCTGCCTTTTTTACCTGTTGTGGCAGGTAACCAACAAGTAATTTTGTTATTTTTTATAGTGAATATCACCCCCTGTACCCTTATAGGAAGTCCAAAAAAGCTTATTTACCACTTTAACTATTTGTCCTCACACAATACCCAATTTGTCTAAAATACTCTTCCCTTTTTTTGTCAAATCCTGCCTGTGACCTAACACCCCCCCTCCCCTTCCTCACCTTCACGGACGCACCCCCTCCCCCTTTCCTTCTTCTCAAACACGACCTCAAGAAAACTAATCTCGTGGGTTCAATCCCATCACGTCGGATTAAGCAACCTTCACCGGTGAAACTCTCACCAGCGTAACCACTACCGTCGCACCCTCACTGCCGGCGTTAAGTTCTCCGTAAACGGAGCCAATACGAGCTCTTTCACCGGCATAACTGTCCTCCGCCGGTGATGGCGATGTCCCGTCAACTTCTTCAAATACTAATTAATCAAATGTTAGTTTCTCCAGAAATTGTTTTGAGATTAATGTGAATGAATTCTGAAAATTTTAAATTGATTACACGAGATTAGTTGAAGAAGATGAACAGTTGCTTACACGAGATGGGTATATGTTTACATGAGATGTTTTACATGTCTATTTTGCTTACACGAGACGTTTAAATGGTATTAGATGATTTATTGGCTTACATGAGATGTTTTAAATGATGTTTTATGCTTACACGAGATATTAATATTAGAATTACATGTATATTTTTCTTACACAAGATGTGTAAATGGTATTAGATAATTTATTTGCTTACATGAGATGTTTTAAATGATGTTTTATGCTTACATGAGATTTTTTAAATGATGTTTTATGCTTACACGAGGTATTAATATTAGAATCTTGTGTCATCGTGCTGACACGAGATTAAACTCTCTTTATGTGCTTGTATTTTGCTTACACGAGATACTTATATTATGCTTACACGAGGTATTAATATTAGCATCTCATGTTATCGTGCTGACACAAGATTAAAACTATTTATTGCTTGTATTCTGCTTACACGAGATACTTATATTATGCTTACATGGGGTATTAATATTAGAATCTTGTGTCATCATGCTGATACGAGATTAAAACTTTTTATTGCTTGTATTTTTCTTACACGAGGTACTTCTATTATGTTTACACAATGTATTAATATAAGCATCTCGTGTCATAGTGCTGACACGAGATTAAACTATGTTTATTACTTTTTTTTGCTTACATGAGGTACTTCTATTATGCTTACACGAGGTATGAATACTAGCATCTCGTGTCATCACACTAACACGAGATTAAGCCTATGTTTATAATTTGAAAAATATTTAGTAAATACTATAATAGTAAAATAAATTTGAAAAATATTTAGTAACTTAAAACTTAACTTATTGTTTTTAAAGTCATATATATAATTAAGCTAGTCAACAAATTAACTAAACTACCAATTAAGTGATAGTTCTGCCCATGAAGCATAAAAATAGGTGGAGAGTCCCCAACATTTAGCCTATTGTCAATATTTCCACCCATGGAAGTAAATGAGAACATACTATTGTACGATCGTATGTTCTTCATAAAATGCTTGCTCTCTTGAGAATGGCCGGCAATCAACTCTACTAATATACATGGTGCTTTTTTCATAACAGGTAGACTGATTTTCCCTTGTAAACAACATAATGACTATTTTGGCCTCTTTGATTTGTGATCAGAGCGCAGTCTTTCCTCATACCAAAAATAGGCACCACATAAGTTACATTTAAGATCAGCATCTCCGAGGTCCCAGTAATCTAAAAAAAAGAATTTTATATATTATTGTTAGTAAAAAAAAATTATAAAAAATGTATAGTTAAAATTCTTTGTTATTACCTGAAGAAGTAAAATTACATGGTTCTTCATTTTCATCATCACAGTCGCTATTGACAACCACATCATCTTCAGGAGTCAACGATACAGATTGGTTCTGACTACAAAGTTTGGAGATTATATTTATCATCATTAACATAATGAAAATAAATATATGGACAAAATATAAAATCACGCTAAAGTTTACCTTGATCCAACAGCTGCATGAATTCGGCTAGTGCTGCAAACTGAAAAAAATAGTAATTTTTAAATAAACAAATACTACTATAACTTCATGTATAAAAAAAATTAATTTTATAACGTACTGTTTGTAATGTCATGTAAAATATTAGTCGAGCTATTATGATTATTCTCTCCAAGTTGAACATGATGAATTGGTGTCGTAGTTCCTGTTCCGCCTGCAAACAATCAAAATAATATAATAAATATATTATGACATATTATATTATACATAACGTAATTTTAAAACTTGTAGTAATCACATGAGGCGTTGTTGAATGGGTCATAGAAGACTGTAAGTTGGAACATTGTTTCTTCCCAATACATGTAGTGCTTGATTCTAAACCAAAAGATTATATATCTTATAACCAATGTAGTATAAAAAATATAATATATAAAAAAAAAGAATACCATTAATTAGTTGCTCTATTTCTTTTGTTATTCATCTAAGCTCGTCGTAACAACCTAGCTTGTTTTGCCACATCTTCATCCACTCTAATAACGAAACAAAATTTATTTATTTTAATAACTACATTAGAAGAAAACAATTTAACATGTAAGTATTTTTGCTTATTTTAGTTATTAAAGGTAGATTGGATCATATGAAGGTATAATAATAAATAAAAAACTAAAAAGTGCAAATGAAAACAATTTTTTAATTTATTTGTATGAAATGTTATATTAAAATTAATAAAAGTTTCTAACACCAAGTACAAACACATAATTATCATTGAAATACAAATAATGTAAATTATAATACATAAAAAGTCCATTACACATAAATAAAAAAATCCAACATGAAATTAAGATGAGAGAAGCCCATTACACAATAAGTATTTGAGAAGCCCATTACACATAAACTAATTGATTATAAAACCCAATAAAAATTATCATTGGAGAAGCCCATCTGCCTAAAACAAATTAAAAAATAAAAACAAGGGCAGCATCTACAATTATAATATTATTGCATTTTAACTCAATAATAATACATCAGGTGGATAGATCCTAAACATTTTTTTACATTTTTTTTATAAACTAATATTACGAAGATTCCAGGAGAGTGAGAAAGCAGCTCATTATTCTAGCTGGACTTCACTGTCCACAAATGAATTTTCTCTGCCTTTCTCTCTCTAACCATTTCATCTTCAAAGGGTACCTGAAAAAATCCACCCCCCACCCCCTCCCCCTCCTCCTCCCTCCCATTTTCTCTTCTATCACGATCTGTAATGGGGAAATATTTGCAAAGAGGATGATGAAAGAAGGACTACTGTAGTGTTAATCTTCCAAATTTGGGAAGTATTTTACTTCTGACCTCTACTTTGTTGTATTCTTCGAAAAACTTTAACACACGACCACCCTCGCTATCTTCACATCTCTCTAAAATTCATCCTCTACCAAAATCATCTTCTTTCATTTTTAAAACTTTTTTTTATTTGTGTAGTATAGTTTAAGAAAAATTCAGATCTTAGACTCTAGACTTGTATATTTCAAAAAATATTTGTGGACCTGCATTTTTTTTTAAACATTCTGAAATGATGAATCGTGTTTCTGCTAGTGATAATCTTCCAGATTTTGGGAAAATTTTGTATTTATGAGCTGAAATATGGTATCCATTTCTTCTTTCATACCGCATATGCTATTAATTTGTCATTGCATGCATCTATACTTCATCTTCTACCAAGAAATATGTTTCATATGCCCTTTTGTTGTTGATTTTTACTTTTTAGTGTAAGAATATATCATAATTGAAATTCTGAAAATGAAAAAATTGACAAAACTGTTTATGCTTGTCCTACACAAAGAATCTATGTCTTCACATCTCTCTAAATTTTAACCTCTACCAAGATCTACTTCTTTCATCTTTAACACTTTGATTTATTTGTGTAGTATATTTTTATTTTTATTTTTTAAAAATCAGATCTTAGAGTATAGACTTGTATATTTCAAAAATATTGTGGATCTAGCAATATTTTTTTGTTTAAAACACTCTGAAATGATGAATCAATTTTCTGCTAGCGATAATCTTTCAGATTTTGCGAAAATTGCAGTTAATTTTGATTATATTACTTAATCTATATATGTGCTATCATAGTTCATGCATCAATAGTTCATACTGGAATACAAATTTACAAAAACATATATCTATTGTATGAACTATTCTATTTTCTGCTAGTGTGAGAACATATCAGATCTGAAATTTTGAATTTGAAAAAATTGAAAAAACTTTTATGCTTGTCCTATACAAAGAAATTTTTATGGGTATTGACCTAAGATTAGAGGTATTTCAAATTGGGATTTCTCCCTCTTTTTTCATTTATTTGCATTGTTTGGTCTGTTTATACTCACAATTTTTGTCTCTAACTTATTATGTTGAACTCAGAATAGAGAAACTGGGTACACATGAAGAACTAGGAGGATTAATCTTAACGAAAACCCAACTTACCCTCCGATCTGAAGAAAATCAAAGATTATTTATTTTTGTAGTTATTTATGTTAATTTGTTCATCTTCTGTGTAATACTAAGCTATCAGATATGTGTGTATACTATATATTAGTAGTTTTTCATCTGTAAGATTATTTGTTACGCAACACACAAAATGATTTGAACATATATTCATCATATTTGTACCAATTACAGGTGGAAATCAGTACACACATGTACAGTTAGATCTACCTGTTTCTGGACTATGATGCTATGAAACCATAAAATTTTAAAAAATAAACGTCTGATCTATATTGATTTTTCAAATTATACACATGACTTGACTGTCAAATTGATAGACATACATGATGCAATTGCTAAATTAGTACTATCGTAGAAAATTATTTAATAAGTTAGCAAAACCAACCTCGTTCAGCTTTTCGTTAGAAGATCTGATTGTTGTCTCAATTTTTCTGTTATTCAAAGTACATACTATGTAGATTCTTCAGCTATGTATTTTCCTAATCACCACGAACTTAACAGCTACTTTTGACCTGTGATAACTTGTAGCTTCACTCAGTTCTTCTGCTAATTGCTAGGATTTTAAATTTTCAGTGAGTAACATTTTTTCAAACATGGTAAAAGCAGTTGAATATTTGAAATTTTTAAAATTAAGTAGTGAGTAGGTGATTGCAGTTAATCTCATGACTTTATAATTGTTTCATTTGAAAATTTCGTTATTTAAATTAATTTGACACTGATACAAAATTATTTCTTTTTTCTTGTCACATGAGAAACATATAAAACGAAGATGAAGTCAATGATCAACAAAGGGAGGTGCATATGTCATACTAAAAAAAAAGGTAAAATCTTATATTCTTTTATAGATTTTTGCCATTTCTGATTTTATATTTTGAGTGAGTAACATTTTTTCAAACATGGTAAAAGCAGTTGAATATTTGAAAATTTTAAAATTAAATAATGAGTAGGTGATTGCAGTTAATCTCATGACTTTATAACTATTTCATTTGAAAATTTCAATTTTTTTGCAATACATATTTGATATATACTTTATCATTTTTTATTTTTCAAATTTATTAATTATTTAATAAAGTTGCAAAGAAATACACAAATTGGGTGGAGAAGAGGAAGTGTTTTGCTTGTAAATAACCAGGGCACTTAAAGAAAGATTGCCTTGAAAGAAACAAGAAGAAGGAGTCTCAAGAAGGGGATGCAGCAGTTGTGGAAGAGGAATATGACAACATTGAGGT
>JAUEKW010000498.1:0-14747 GCA_032274785.1 Ajuga reptans
ATTTATTTATGGTAGTTTATGTAATTATCCACATTTTATGTATAAAATTAGGAGATTATTACGAGCGAAACTAGGAGATAATATTCAAAGATTTTTTCCTGTGTTTCTATTAGAATATGAAAGCTATTAGAATTTATCGTCATCATTAATTACACATTCATATATACATATATATATATATATATATATATATATTTGATAGCAAAAAGTAATTAAGTAACTAAAATTTATTTAATGATCCGATGACTTTTTGTTTCTTTTTTTTTTTTAGAAAATATAATGATTCCAAATGAAAACTATACTTAGTACAAAAGTTGAGAACAATATTTCTTTTTCTTTTTTTTTATGAGTAAAATATGGTTTCTTCAGGTTTATGATCGAGACGTCTTGCAAGAAAAATCTTTTTATCTTACACTGGGTAAATATATTAAATAAAACACAGTCCATTCAAAAAAGTATATTTGGCTTATATTAGAAATTGTTTATTATTTGAGAAATTCATTCCTTTTTTCTATTTATCAAAGAGTATTTTTTAAGGGAGTTGTTAGTCAAAGATTTGAGAAGGTTTATTTGTGTATTGTTTTCCTCCCCCACTTTATCACTGCATATATGGATCAAGTTCAAGATTAAAAAAAAAAAAAAAAAAAGCAGGACTTATATGCCAAATATGCATAGATCTCTTTTATTTATAACAAGTCGATATGTCCCAATTTAAATTTTTGCTCAATTAAAAAAAAATTGTACCAAAACAAATACAGGTTAAGTGATAATTTTCCAGAAAATATAATTAATATTTTTCCAATGTATTTTTTTTTTTTTACAAAACTTAATAATTTGTGTTTTTGTTAATCAATTTTGTGTTCTTATCAAATTTATGTAAGTTTTCAATATTTATATTTATATTCGTTTTCTATTTATAATTGGCAAGTTATATTCAACTATTATTTAGTTAGATTACTTTAAAAGTACTACTTTCGAAAAAAATAATATATTTTCCGGAAAAAGTATTATGTTTCTCAAAAATAGTATATGTTATTTTTACTTCCAATAGTAATATGTTTTATAGAAATTGTAATACTTATTTACTAAAACATAATATATTTTATAACCGGGTCCTAAAAAAGCTAGGGTCGGTCATGCTTGAGTTTTTGTAAATATATATATATATATGTGTGCGCGCGCGCGTGTGTGTGTGTGTGCGCGCGCGCGTGTGTGTGTGTGTGTATATCATCGAATATTGTCAATGTCACTAATTAAAATTACTTTGAATAGGTATAAGATGTTATACGTCCCTCAAACGCATGTGGTGATAGTATTCGGTGACATATTCTTATATATATCATGTTAGCGGTTCAAAATATTTTGTAGAGCTTGCAAGTCTTTACAATTTGGAAATAATAAGAAATTAGACTATTGATTTTATTTTCGTACTTTTCTTTTTTATTCAAGTCCGGTCGTATAAGAGGTTAAATATCGGAAACTAACATAAATTACTGAAACACATATAGTTTGACTAAAGCTACGGTTTATCAATTAGAGAAATTTATTAAAAATATGTCATTTGGTAAAAATTCGGGTAAAATATGGACAATTATTAACATAAAATATGGAAAATAAATATTAGTTCACATAAGACAGTATCTTACTTTTAGATCGAGAAAAAGACTTTTCAATCTTTACCAAATTAAAACATTCTAAATAAAGTTTGTATATTTTTTAGATTATGTATTTTTTTAATTAACTAAAATAAAATCTCATATTACTATCGTATATTTACTTGATTCGAATATATATCTATTGATTATTTAGACAATTGTTATCTCATTTTTTTGTAAGATATATTGCAGCCATGACCAGTTGTATGTTGTTATCTCAAAAGTTACTAATCTTAAATGATTAATTTTTACTTTTTGTGACAATGCAAATATAGTAATATGACCGAAAATATTGTGTATACGGAGATTTTTCAAATTTTGTAGTAGACACTATATTTGTGTTCGTCTTAACAACATAAAAATTTGATGAGATTCATGATTGTGGTTGATAGCAATAATAATTTTACATAATACATATTTGAGCACTAACCATTAAATCTACTCACAAAAAAATAAATCTTTTAAATATTTAAATTCTACAACATCACACCTAATCTTTTTTTTTCGAGAAAATATAATATCACCGTGCATCGCATGGAAGCACTTACTAGTAGTTAATATTAGTTAATTAACTCAACATATAAAATAATATCGGGCATTTCAATGGTGCAACCGTCGTATTAATACCACGGTTGCATTGTAGAAGTAATCCGACAACTGAGATTTTAGTTACATCAATTCCATGGTTACACCATATAAATACCCAATATTATACTCCCTCCATCTCATAAAAAGTCATGTATCAAAACTATTTCTTGTCCCATAAAAAAAATTCTGTTTAAAAAGTTAAAATTAGTTGTCAATAGAAATAACTTTAATGTCTTTAAAAAATTATGTTAATACTTTTATGCCATGAGGATATTGATGGGTTTAATACATTAATAAAGGATAAAACTGACAGCCACCCACTTATAAAAGATTGTGCTTTGATTAAGTTAATCAAAGATAAAAAGTTATATATCCGTCAAACATTATTCTTTTTATAAAGGGTAATTCAATCCAACGAATATGATCAAAAGAATAGTAATCCGCCAAGCGAAATTTTAGTTGCATTAATACCGCCGTTGCATTGTAGAAGGACCCTATAATATTTAATAAAGAATAATATAAACACTATCATTTTGTGTTGCTTCTTCATCCAAGTAAGAAATATCAATCATATTTTTCTACAGATTTTATACTTCTCATCAATAACTAGAATTCTACTAACATTTGAAATAATGAAGAATAGTGAAAAGAATGAAATCTCTGCGAAAAACAAAATTCTTCAACCATGGAATGATATGGCCATTCAACTCTACCTGATGCAAAGTTTGGTCCAGTCAGCTATTAAATAATTAATTAAAATGATAGGAAAGACAAGGAATTATGAATTTACCTTTCTGCCCTCCAGAACGAAAGGTCTGCATGATTTTGACAGGTGTATTTCAATCATAAATCCCGAAACCTATCTCCTTAGGATTTGTTTCAACCATCCACGGTGCCCTATTAAATAGAACCACAATTGAGTTAACAAGACTTGCACAAAGCAAAGTTATTACTATATTGGTACGGAGGAGCATTTCAGAGTTCCGTTTCTGTCTGTTGATTACTACTCCCTCCATTTCTAAATAAAAATCATTTTTGAAAGATCACTTTTTACTTATAAACAAGTTTTTCAGGCAAAAATATCATACTTCTTCCAATATTACCCTTAAATGTCTCTCAACAAATCTCCCTAAATATCTCCTATATAGTTTTATTATTACGTAAATTAATTATTCCCTCTCATTGAGAGAAGGATCAACATTATAGCAAATAAATATTTTTTAGAGAAAAAAAAAAGTGAATTTAATATAATAGAGACAGATTGCATGCAAGTATATAGTCCAACCCATGAGTTTTTAATTTCTCTTTCAAAGTTCAAAACGACTTCTATTTAGGAACAGAGGGAGTATATGTTATAAAATATTTAGAAATACTTTAAACTAAGACTTTTATGATATTCACCATTCATCTAGTGCGTAAATACTTGGTTGAATATACTGCAAATACTGAACATTTTAGAGTTTTGGAGTTGTTAAGAACATCGGACCATTTCGATACCATTTCACCCGTTTCAGGGCGGAATGGTGAAACAGAAGAACGACGTTTGTATCTTTCTTTTTCCTTTTTTTCCCCCTAAAAACCGAACAAGATGTTTTGTATTAGGCAAAACGGAACAGGATTGTGGTACTATGGAACCATACTTATTCATGATGAAATTGATGGTTCCTTGGGCAGCACGGCTAAGAAGAGTTTCCCTTGCCTCAACAGCGATGCCTTGAGGCTACAAGCAAAGAAAAATAAGCAAGTTCGTAAGAGTAGAATAGTGTGACCCACATTCGTAACTCTTTTAGCATGGATACCTCTTCTGGAAACCAAACTCCGGGCTTCGTATTTCCTTCAAGAATGGCCAGGACAAATGCAGCTATTGAAACTCCGACTGATCTGAAAAACATTGTTTTGTAGAAAATAACACTTAAACAACCTCTTTATTTGATATCTTCATTGAGTATCTGAAGAGTAAGTAAGAGCAGACGATACTGACTGAGATAGGCTTCTATGGCTGAATATTCCTATTCTACTCCTTCCATCTGAACAATCCAAATCTACCTGTTTCAACAAAAAGTATCGAAAAACGTGGTGGTTATGTATAAATGGATTGTAGGTAGAATGGCGTAAGAAAGTAAATATACCCTCATTGACACCCTTTCTCCAGCAATTCCATCAACTGCCCGGACTAAAGGGTCAAACAAGTCGACTAATTCTTGAACTTTACTTCTGTCTCTCAGGGTTTCCTGGAGATTTTATGAACAATTACAGAAGATGCCATTATTAGTTGTTCAAGTGTTGAACAATGGAAATTAAAGAAAAATTCATTCGGTGGATTCAATTATCAGATCTGAATTCACTTACAGGCGGAAACAAGTATGTCATTGCGACCATTCCCCAGTTCCAGAAGAACGGTGCAGTTCCAAACCGTGCACTGACAGTTGGTATTCCGAGGACCTCATGGATGCTTCTCACCTCTGGTAAATTCCTGAAAAAACATTTTTTAGCAAGAATCTTTGACGTAATTTCATGAATGTAATGTTAAGGTGATCCTCTGAAACTATTATTTCATTAAACATTATTATTGAAAGACTTGCTAAATATAGCTAAATCTGATTTTGACACGCTCGTTAAAAATAGAAGTAAGAATGCAATGTAACGATTGTAATGATAAAGGCATTAGTCCGGTTCTAAAAGAAAAAACAAATCTTGACGTTTAGTGTATTATGTGAATTAATAATTTGATAGAATACTATTTTGAGAAACTTACAAAAGGAAAACATCCTTCTTTCCAATTCCTTCTCCAAAATCAATGTTCAGCATTCCACTGTAAGGCTTCAGTTTGATTTTCTCGCCTGTCATATACCACGAATCTGATTAATATCAACAACAGAATGCAATTGAACCCAAAAAAGTGAAATTATAAAATAGAAGTGTCCAACAACTAACCTTTATTATAAGCAACTACCTCCTCACCCAGAAGTAAGAAGCTAGTTGACAATATTGTTGGACCAGCACCACCCGAGCCTGCAGTGTAGTAATAGAACCTAGAGAAAACGTGTTAATTCGATTAAGTTTACAGGATTTTAAGAGAAATAAAGGAAATCAATAATTGATTTGACTTCCCATCTGTTGCGATTATATAGTTATTACAATGTGCTACCAGTACTTTTATTACATGGCATGAGGAAGTTTGTCAGTTTATACACTTCTGTTCGAATTTATAGGCACCTATTGATAGAGTAAAAAGAAGATTATTTAATTGAAAAGAAAATAGATAAAGTTGGATGAAAGAAAAGATATCACGGGATGAATCGCATCACCCGAAGCTACCCAGCCAAAGGTCGATTTCAAAGACCATTTTTCTGTCCATCTCCAACCTGAACAGTCATTTCTTATAAGATAGTATTCCTAATATTTCGCATAGAATCGAGTCACTGATATGCTAGTAATAAGATCGTACTTATTTCCCCAGATCAGCTCCATCAACCCCCCAAACCAGGCTAGTAATATGCATGAGGTGATTATTCCCCTGATAAAGGACAGACACATTGTCCAACCGTTCATGCTACATACACTTGTCAATTCCAATTAACTTCCACTTCATTAATCGAACCAATGAGACTATACTTTTACAAAAACAAGCAATTACCTCAGCCTCTCCGGTTCACCTTTGCCTTCCGTTTTGGCTGCACGAACTAGCTCTGCTGCCATCACTGCAATAGCAATGCACAAGCATTAATATTTGAAAATTTCACACTCCTAATGCCAATACCATATAATACAAGGTAAAAGTCAGTAATTGATGGTGTAGTGAAGCAGATAATGTCAACACATGGTGTTAATTATCAAATTAAAAAATAAAATTAAAAATAAAAAAAAAAATGGTGTTTTTATTATGTGAAATATCAGTTAGGCACGATTCGTGCTGGACCCTGAAAATGTGACGTGACAAAACCATGTCGATCTCAAGAAAAAATGACCACATCAGCCCAAAAAATAATTGCAGCAATATCAATAATGATCAAATAGAAAGTTGTGTATATGTATTATAAGGTTTGTGAATGTTTCAACAGCTTTACAAGGATAATGCTACAGAACCGTTGCTGACTCCTGGGTAGATTCCGCCGGTTGTTATCGCTGGAACATTTGCATCTATGGCACTATTCATATAGGACTTTGCGCGCTGAGCATAGCTTGTGTCATCACACACATCAAGATATGCAACCTGCTCAAACGGAAACAATTACGATCATGCTCGTTTCTTGATAAAAATGTACCAACCAATAATAGTTAAGAAATAGGCATGCTCATTACCTTTCTCTCACCTTGTTCTGAATCGCAGCTTCAAGCACAATGCATTTGGAAGCTTGCTGAAATGGCCCGGCAGTATGAACAACAAGATCCACACCTACACATGGCTAGCCAATGGATGGTTATAGCATGTTAAAGCAGTTGAAATTATTATGTTAACATTTTCTGTAGTGCAATCTATTCATCTAATAAACAAATACGAATGACTTATTACTTAAAAGAGTATTTGAAGAATCACAAACCCTTCAAAGCTTCGTCCAATGATTCACTATCATTAATGTCAACTTCAGAGAATTCAGCGTTGTTGCCTAATTTTGGCACCATAGCAGCCCCTTTGTCCCTATCAATTAACCAAATTCAGACTACACTACAACAAGTACTACAAACTTATTGAGTAGCATGAAAGAGCCAAATGTAATCCACAAATTGCTTTACAATATCTAAACATAGTAAAAGATAACCAAAGGCAACATTATCTAGCAATTATCTTTCAAATCAGTTATTAAATGCATTTATTCAATAGGTAAAATTACAGATTGTCATCCAAACTTTCGTATTTTTGCACTTTGTCACACAAACTTTTTGTTGTTATTGTAATTTACCATAGGAAATTTGATGCAAATTGTCATATGGAAGAAATCTTCATTGTCAATAGGTGGACACGTATAAATCAATCAACAGTTGAGATTTATTCGAGATGAAAATTTGCAGCAACTCGTAAGTTCAGTGTCAAATTGCAAGCAAAAAAGAATTTGTATAGCAAACTGCAAAAAACAAAAAAAGTTAATGGTAAATAGTAATATTCCCCCAAATTCACGGGGAGAGAGAGTTCTTCAATGAAAATCAAAGTTCCAAAATCGAGGGCTAAAACCCTAAAACTGCAACGATTTATCACAAAAACTAAAATTCTTTTTAGTAAATAGCCATGTCAACTTCGGATACAAGGAGGCAAGCTCCAAAAACCATAACAATATGCCACATATTCAAACACGAACCACACAGAGCTATTGGTAAAGGCAAAAATGAAACCTGTTCCGACCAGCAATTACGATGCGGAGATCCGGGCAGAATTTGGACAAGGCAATCGCAGTAGAACCTCCGACTCTTCCAGTGCCCCCTAGTATCAGAATTCGTGATTTTTTCGCATTATCTGGAAGCTCAACTTTCTCAAGTTTATTGCTGCTTTTTCTTCCACCAGTTTCTTGTGTAAGATTTCTACCCATGACGGTGTTCAATTGCAAGCACAATCTCGCCATGTTTCTTGCACATACACACAACACACGCTGTTATTTCTTCCTTTTCCTGCAGCAGTTATTAGTTTATCGTTACTGAACGATGATGTGGCCTTTCTCTAGACACTCGCTACATCTGCAGATGTTACTGCCAATTAGGGACGAAAATCCCGAAATTTCGAATTTTTCAGCACCTCGAAACGAAATTGATGGTGGAATATATTTCTGCCAATTTTTTGGTGATATTTTGTTTATTTTGTTCTTTGTGTTGATTTAGAGGCATCTGGACATACATTTATGTTGATGGACAACCACTATATGGGATATAGCATATGGTATCAGTATTGTTTAGTAATGGATCATATGGATCATATGTTCCGTTTAAGTCTTGTAGTTTATTATTTTGGTACTAGTAAATAATAATATTGTATGAAAAAAAAATTCAGAAAAAAAATTCAGAATGTGTAATATATCTAGACAGCGTATATATAGTTTAATATTTATTAATTAGTTATAAATATGCCAGTTTGTATATAATTTTAAGATAAATATTTGTATTTATGTTAGTTATAACAGTCTGTAAGACATCATATTAAATTTTCAGATTTTTAATATATTTTCTAGCATTTTTTGAAAAATTATTGATATTTCCAGCGATATCAAAATTTTGACTGATATTTCTGTAAAATTGAATTATCGAAATTTCTACCGATACTTTGATCCTTGTTACTAATCCATTCTTTTAGCATGTTTGTGTTGCGCTTGGCTCATTCAGATGGAGATAGACCCAACGAAAAGTATTAATGTTTGTAGATCAAAAATTGGATCACCTATCCCAAACCCATCCAACCGTGGACAACGATCCAGTGCAATGCTCAAACTACTGCAAATGGTGCAGTGCCAAAATATGAAAAAATAACGGTCAAAATTGTTATGACATTCCCTTTTTTACGGGTTTTTTTTTTTTTTTTTTTTTTACCATATGGTGCTCTAATCTTTTTTACTTTTTCACAATAAAATAGGATATTTTGGGTTAGTATTGTCCCCAGCCGGTTGTCGTTGGGGGCAACCTGGTGATATTTGACATTGGTAAGATTGAGGGCATTGTTTGGTTGTGATAGGTTTGGGGTTACGTGCTTTTTAACTTTCATTTCTCCTCTACAATTGAAAAGACAGGTTTCTCTCTCATCTCTCTCTATTTACCCCAACTTATTTATCCTAGCCAATAGTACTTCAGTCTTTCCCAGCTAGGAGTGGTTCGGTACGGTATATCCGAATCACCCATACCGTTACCGTATAGAAATTTTCGGTATGCCGAAAATTCATACCGTTACCGTACCGAAAGTTTCGGTATACCGAAAATTCGGTACCGTATCCATAGATACCGATATCGTACCAAAGTTTTGGTATACCGAAATTTTTCGGTATACTGTTAGAAATTTGGTATACCGAAATATCGAACTACTAAAATACCGATGTATACTGAAAATACCGATATATACCGAAATACCGAACTACCAAAATATCGAATTTTTTTTTGGTAAACCGGTATATACCGAAATATCGAACCTTTTTTGGTATTTCGGTATATACCGAAATTTTAGAATTCTCATACCGTTACCGTACCGAAAATTGGTATGAAAAATCGGTATACCAAAAATTTCGGTATTTTCGGTAATTTTTCGGTACGATAAGTGCAGTATTTCGGTATTTTTTTCGCCAACCCTATTCCCAGCCGCATCCAAACACAGCCTAAGTTTTTTTTTTTGTCTTAATTGTTATCTGTCTTAAATAACCACTTAATTGATTTTTAAACTTATAATTTTCTGTAAAAAATAGTTTATTCTAATTATAATTCCTTAAAACAAATTTCATTTTCATCGAAGAATTTATGTCAATTTTACTCGCGGGTAGGATTATCCAATGAGTAAATGGGTAATAGGATCAGGTATTACCCGAACCTGATAGTTTAGTGGTCGGTAGAATAGGGTACGGGTATATGATATTACTCGTTTACCCTAACCGTCAACCCATAATACAAATATATAATATGATATATATTATGTATTACATAATTAACATATATCTAATATATTATATATTATGTTTATAATATATTATTTAACATATGTAATACAACATTTACATATTATATATGCTATATATAATTTATTAAACACATTATATATAAGATATGTACACATTATATTTTTTTTATTTTTTATATATTGATCTGATTATCCGATTATTCGGTTGGGCAACCCGATGACGAGTATTACAATTTACACGAACTCAAATCAAATACGGCAAGGAGTAGAGAAGCATAATTATATACCGTAAAGAATTTTAAAGAATCTCTTTAAGAAAGGAAAAAGAGAAGAAAAATCAATTATGAAAAAGAATAAAGAGTAAAATGGGGACTCCAATCTTTGGTACTGAGCACTGCACTGAATGCTATCCATCCAACCCTACTATTAGAGTCTGGGACCCCACGCCTCCTCTCACATCAGCGTCATTCTCTCTCTCTCTTTTCATAGAAAGAGGTGTTTTTTTCTATGCTACCCATAAGAAATTTGATGAACACATGCTGTTTATTGGTTTTCAGAGATCTCAGCATGATGCCTGTGTTTACATTAAGTATGTGAATGATGAGCCTACAGTATTTCTTCTTCTCTATGTAGATGATATGCTAGCTGCTAGTAAAGATTGGGCAGAAATCAAGTTTCTCAAAGAAGATCTAAAATCAAAGTTTGAAATGAAAGAATTAGGTGAATCAAGCAGGATACTTGGTATGGATATCAGTAGGAATAAGAAGGTTGGTGTCTTAAGATTATTTCAGAAGGATTATATAGACAAGGTATTGAAAAGATTCAATATGCACTTGTCTAAACTTGTGTCTTTAGCCTTAAGTGTTGGCTGCAAGCTGTCAGGAGAACAGAAGCCTTGTACTGGGACAGAAAGAAGGCAAATGTCAGAAATTCCCTATGCTAGTGCAGTAGGGAGTGTTATGTACACTATGGTATATACAAGGCCTGATCTTGCACATGCTATTAGTGTGATAAATAGGTATATGGAAGATCCAGGAAAGGCTTACTGGGAAGCACTCAAGAAGGTTCTCAGGTATATGAAGGGATCCTCAAATTTGGGTTTGGTTTTCAGAAAGGAATCTGCTGAAGGTGATAATTCCTTAAAGGGGTTTGTGGATTCTGATTATGCTTCAAACACTGACAATAGGAGGTATCAAACTGGATATATTTTTACCTTGTTTGGTACAACCATCAGCTGGAAATCTACACTTCAGTCAGTTGTTGCTTTATCAACAACTGAAGTTGAATATATGGCCATGACAGAGGCAGTGAAGGAGGCTATGTGGCTTAGAGGGCTTTTATAAGAGTTTGGAGTTCAACAGAAGTCTATTCCAAAAAGTTGTGACAATGCTAGTGCAATATGTTTGTCCAAACACCAAGTCTTTCATGAGAGGAGTAAACATATAGATGTAAGAATGCATTTTGTGAGAGATGAGGTTGGAAAGGGATCAGTTAAGGTGGTTAAAGTTCATACTGATAAAAAAGTGGCAGATGTACTAACAAAGGCAACTCCTGTGGGTAGGTTTTCTTTCTGTGTTGAGCAGATGGTTTAATTTATCTGTGTTGAGAAGCTAAGAGTTCTGTGGTAAGGAGCTGTGGAGGTTTGGAAGTTGTGAGATCCTGTGTTGAATGGTTGACTTGGGTCAGAAGTCAAGGTGGGGAATTGTTGTGAGTGTGGTGACATCTAACAAAGTCAACATGATAGCTGAAAAGTGAAGAAGGAAGAAAAAAGGCTTGAAGTTTGCAGCTGTTAAGTAATAACAGAAATAACCGTTACAGCAACGGTTATTTGAATGAAAATGTGACCGTTATATCGGCATTATTTCTATTCACCCTTAGCTGGTTTTTGAGCATAATGCGACGTAGTTTTTAGCTAGATAGGTTTATCTGGTTGTTCTATATAACACACACACACACTTCTCTTATCAGAACAACACACACACTCGAAGGAGTTAGATTAGAAAGAGACGGTTGGTAAAAACTGAGAAACACACAGAGGACGTGCATGTGTGTGTTCTTGAAGCTGTATGTGCTTCTTCTCATTTGTAATCTGTACTTGATCAAGTTCATAGTGGATTTCTTGGTGTTGGCTTCCCGTTGATGTAGGATTTATTCCGAACCACGTATATTGGTGTTTTACTTTCAATTCTGCAAAGTTTTTGTAATTGTTTCCTGATTTGTGTTCTTGGATGTAGGATTTAATCCGAACCACGTTTATTGTTTATTGGTTTTCTAAACTAGAACTGTGGTGTTGATTGATCATTGAGTGGTGGTTTAAGTCAGACCTAACAAGGAGTATAGATCAAGAATAATTGGTCATATAGTTGGATTTTCCCTCTCACTATTTGACATGTCATCTATGTATTTGCTAAATAGAATTATGTTATGCATATTCGTGATTTTGAAATGTAATACGTGTATTCTAATTTCTGTTTTTTTTTTTCACCAGAAATTCTACATAATTAGCAAAGCACTAGTTTTTAAATTAAATACATTGGTGAATACAATTCTAACTTTCTACTCCAAATGCAAATATTTCCATATTGTTATTGCACCAACATACAACATAATCGTTGACGCAGGCAGAAATTATGGTTAGGAGGCCCCCAACTGCCCAAGTTCCTGTCAAAAAGCTATTATGATTATATGATTTGGTGTTTGTATAAGTATGACGAATTTTATTTCATTTACATTTAAAATTCTACCTTCTTAAAATAAATTATCAAAACTTTTATTTATATTGTGACTTGGCATATCAAGCTGCCATGGTCCTAATTTCAACTTCAATTTTTTTGGAGGGCGTATGCATAGCAACACAATTGGGCGCCGTAACTTTGGCAACGTCAATTATTTGCCGTTCACATTTTTAGGAAAGTAAAGATGAAATCGAAGCTATATAAAATCTTAATTATCTAGGTGGTGCGATATAATTTGGGTAATTTCACTTAGTTACAGTTCCCATTTTATTGGAAAGTAAAGATAAAATGGAAAATTGCAAAATCTTAATTATCTTATTTATGTTTAACTCATATTTTGTTCACTAATTCTTTATATGCAGTAGGTGATTTGTACACTAATTCTTACATACAGTAGGTGTACATATTTTAAATCTGTATAACTCGAGTTGTGAATGAATCAATAAAAATGTATTACTCCCTCCGTCCCATAAAAAGAGTACTGTTTGATGGATGTACAACTTTTTATCTTTGGTCAATGTACAATCATTTGCAAGTGGATGATTGTAATCATTACCCTTACAAATTTGTTAAACTCATCAATTATCCTATTGACATCAAAGTTTTATAAGGGCATCAAAGTAACTTCTATGTTTAACTAACTTTGACTTTTCAAATAGGACTCTTTTTATGGGACAAGAAGTAGTTTTGATACGGGACTCTTTTTATGGGACGGAGGGAGTACTATTTATAAAGAAAGACGGTAATTGTTAGAAGAAGGTTAATAGATTTCATACAAGTAATATCTATTTATAGAACACTTATAATCATAGAAATCATAGTTGCTCAATAATAGAAATATCTAATTGTACAAAATATATTTAACTAATATTTGTATATCGATTTTGCCAAAATTATTGAGTTGACGATCCATCGTATAAGACCCCTAAATCATGTATATTATCAACAAGCAATATCCACAAACAGTAGCGAAAATCACCCTTGAACAATTAAATAGTATAACAAATTAAGTTCTAACCATACATATAAAGATAACGTTGTTTACCTTATACTTGTTGTACACCTTCGAAAATTAGGGAGAAAAACTCCCAACTCAGAATATGATGAGGAAAATGAGTTTGCTGAATAGTTTATGTCCGTGGGTTAGGTTGACGTACGTGGCAACATGAGGGAGGGCGTGGTGTACTAATGCTTATCGTGAAATTGAAGTGTGTGGTGTGAGTTAGTGGCCGTGTTTACTACACAGGCTGTGATAACCCACATGGGCTTTTCACATCTAAAACTGCCGGCCGAAAAGGCCCATACTTACTTACACCTTTTCCGTAAATTCGTATGTGTCTGTACGGATATTTGCCCCACTACTTATATTAAAATATTATTAATAAAATATTTCAATGTGAGTGATGGAGGTAATTTTGCGAAAAATTCTTATGTATCTTTACGGGTATTATCCCCACCACTCATATTAAAATATTATTAATAAAATATTTCAATGTGAGTGGTGGGATAATTTTCCGAAAAATTCTTATATGTATGTACGGGCATTGCTGCCACTATTCACATTGAACTATTTTATTAAAAATATTTTAATGTAGGTGGTAGGGGCAATGCCGGAAGAATTTCTACCCTTTTCCTGCCTGCATACCTGGTGGGGGTAGGCTCATTTATAAAGTAATTTGTTGTGGGCCCTACCCCATTTTCGTTTTCAATCTAAAAACACCGCCTTGTAAGGTCTTGCTCCGACAAGCTCTTGCTACTCTTCCGTCGAATTCTTTGCCGGAAAGTAAGGTCTGAAGGTGAGGGCCGAGGACGGACTTGGGCGACGGCGAGCTCAAAAACTGGTCGCTGTCAGATTTCTTCATTAGGGTTGTCACCCGATTCAGCTTCGGCTTTTGGGAAACCGGTGTGGGTTTTGATGGTGTGAAGACTCCTTGCTTGAACCAGTATATGTCGAAACGGTTTAAGACAGTTTCTTCATCTCACATTTTGTAATTTTTCTGTCTGAGGATGGATCAGTCAAATGGATAATGGGTAGTAAACTTTGGACTGTCCACTATTATTTTGCCCATACCAGCCTAACACATATACATACTACCATGCGCGGACGTACGTTGGGGCCAAGGGGGACATTGGGGCCCTAGCTAGAGGTGCTCAAAAAAATTGGGAACCGGCGCCGGTTCGAAGCGGCGG
>JAUEKW010000719.1:2228-14745 GCA_032274785.1 Ajuga reptans
CCCCTTTTTTTTTTAATAATATATTTTTTTATTTTTTATTTTAATTTTTACTGTAGTTGAATAGCCAGTTGACAACTAGGTTTAATAAAATGTTTATTATGGCTTGTAAACTGAGCTTGTTCAATCTGCAAGTCACCTCAGGTGGTCCAATGCTTTCACATTCCATTGTATAATTCTCTTACCTTATGAATAAACAAATTTATATACATATATATATATATATGTAATTTTTTTAGTGGCATCATTAATCGTCGTACAGACAGATTGGGCATTCATTTGATGACTATACTACTATCAAGTCATTGGATTCAAGACAAAAAAATATTTTTTATTGATTTATAGATGCTTTTAGAATTAGTTAGATCTATCAAGTCGTTGCAATAACTAATTATCTCTAAAAAATAGTTTTAAAATTATCTCAAATAATTTGTAGAGAGTTTTACGACAACAAGTGGTCACAAATAACTTATTATTAGTAATTACTATTGTGATCTCAAAAAATGTATTATAAAAGACTTTTTTTTTTTTTAATTGTGGTGTACTGATTAGACACCGAAAGGCCAAAGCAAAAGAGAACTAGGAAAGCCAATGAGCATTTGTCCTAGTAGTAAGGAGGAGACACTTACCCTTCTTTGAGGTCATGGGTCCTCGTTCTTAGGGCACATATCAAATGATTAAACAACCAATATAGCAGCATGCTACAAGACGGCAGTCTAGAGGTTTGAATCCATGAGATACTATACATCTCGCAATTTATATGGAGCAGTTCATGAAGGACCGAAACTAACTCCTGAGAACTAATCAGGCACAAGCCTGAAATCTCAATTATTTAAAAAAATTAAAGAAAAAAATGAATTCGAAAAAAAATCTTGGATGTGGCAGTATTGGCTCAGACACGCTGCTTACTAGATTCTTTCCTTAGCATAGGATCCTCGAAACTCTGCAAAAGCCTAGTGACCAGATTCATCCCTCTTTTCTCTTCCCCATTTTAACATATATGTGTGTGTCTGTGTGTGTAAGTATTAACAGAAGTATTAATTAATTAATCTATAAAGTAATATGTCTCAATTAAAGCGTACATAAAATAACAAAGGTTAATTGAAGCAACCCTTTATTTATTTATTTTTATTTTTATTTTCTCCAAAAAAGTAATAATATTTATGGAAAAACATATGGTGGAGAAATAAAATGGTCAGTGTGTTATCATTTAAAAATCTAAGCAGAGGGAGTTGGTGAAAAATAATGAATCAGGACAAAGGCAATTAAACTATATTTGGGCCATTGGGGCTTCCCCATTTAGAATTTCTTCCCCGTGCTTCAAAATTCTTTCCAATTTTCTATTATAGTTTTATTTTCCGAGAATTGTATTTGTATGTATTATTTGGGTAAATTGAATGTCTTTCGTCTATAACTAAGTAAGATCAAGGCGTACGTTAACATATTTGAATCTGAGTCTGAGTTTTCTAAATGGGCCCATAAAATTATTTATTTTTCCTAGTGTACAAATATAAGGAAAAACGTAAAAAATTGAAGCATTTTGCTACATTCTAGATATTTATATTATCGTAAGAAAAAAAAATCACAAATGTGCGCATAAAATTATATTTTTTTAGTGTACAAATTTAAGGAAAAAAAAAATGAAGCATTTACACCACTGTAAATATTTATATTATCGTTGGAAAAAAAAACAAACAAACAACAAACTTAAATGCTAAAAGGACTCAAATCCCTCTCTAAATTGTGAAAAAATGTAGACTAACCATTGGGCACATAAACTAATTATTCAAAATAGCATAATTTAAATATATTTGTATTATATATAGGTACCTAAAATATATTCGGGCTGCTAAAAAGTTATAATTTTTTCGAGTTCGAGGCGATGGACTCTGCCACCTAAGGAGAGGTCCGTCCATGAGTAAGATGACTATATACAACACACAATAGAATACATTGAACAACATACATTCAAGGTGAGTAATATTTTTTATTTAATATAATAAATAAAATCTTTTAAATAAATAAGTATTACTATTAAAAAAGTTAACATCAATATATTTTTCAATATAACAAGTAATACTTTTTAGGTATAGTAATAAATGACACATTTCAGACACGTTCAAATCATTTTTTCCAGATCTGCAAAACGAACGCTCCCTCTCGCTTAGGGTTTTACGACTCCGCTTCCTTGGAGTTTTTTGCTGTCCGCCATGCTTGGACGAGGGGAGATCTTGCTGATCTCTTACACGGGAGAACACTAGCGCGCTGCCTGGTGATCGTTTCTCCTTTTTCTCTCTTCTGTTTATCTTTTTTTGCGCTCCTTTTTTTTTCTTTTTCTTGCTGATCTCTTATTCCGTCGTGATCTCCGGTTGTACCGCTCCTAGGGTTCCTTTTGGTGTTGGTTCCTGTCATATTATTGTTGCGCCCCCCGTTTTAGCCCCACTACATGACATTATCAATATCTGTTAATTATCGCCTATGTTAGATGCTTAATCCCTCTGCGGTAATCGCCTAGGGTTTGATATGCTTTGAGTTTCCTGTTGCGCTTCTTTTTACGATCTCTTTGTGTGGTATTGCTTCTTTGTGTGTTACTGCTATAATAGTTTTGCGGCATTATTTTCGGTCCCTTCCCCCCCCCCATACGTTGGATCTCCTGTCTCGTTGTTGTTTTGTTCGTTCTCTGCGTGCTATTCCCCTACTGTGGTGATTTGCAGGATCAAACACACTCCTTCCCACAGTATGGCTACGACAGATAAGGCTCAGTTCTATAACGAGGATGACGAAGAGGAACCAATCTGTATACCTACTGAGGATATACCATCAAGGGTGTCTACCCTATGCATAGTTGCCAAGGTCTGGACGGGTAAACAGTTTAACGCCTTCGGCTTCCTTGAGGCCATGAAGAATGCATGGACACCAAAGTTCGGAATGACGGCAAAAGAAATCACAACAAATCTATTCTCTTTCAAGTTCGCCCGGCTCTCTAACATGGAAACAGTTGTTGCAAGAGCACCATGGCACTTCAAATCGGACTTAGTGGTTCTAAAAGAATTGGGAGTTAATGAACCTCCTTCCGCTATACAATTTTTAGAATCTCCATTTTGGGTTTGGATTTATGACCTTTCTATGATCGCAAGGTCAGAAAAATATCTACAGGCCATTGCAAGCAGAGTTGGTCGATTTATTGAAGTTGACCCTACAACGGCAGAGGGAGTGGGGCGAAGTATTCGGGTGAAGATCGTTATCGATTTGAATAAACCTATAAAAAAAGGAACGTATATTGCTATTGGGGACGACCAAAGAGTCTGGGTTTCCTTCAAATACGAGCGTCTCCCATCCTTCTGTTACATCTGCGGCTTGCTTGGACACATGAAAAGATAATGTGACATACTTGGCCAAGATGAGGAAATTCTGAAAATCCCTGAAGAAAAGCTCCCTTTCGGCGATTGGATGAGGGCTTCTCCCATGAAATACGCACAAGTGAGGTCCGAGAATATGGCTGCAACTAGGGGAAACGCTTCAATGTGGAAAAAGCTCTTCGCCGATTTTCTAAGAAAGCAAGAGACGGCTGAGGGTCCACCCAAGGGTAATGGGAGCAACCAATGTGAGCCTGATTTGACGATAAATACTCTTTCAGCAGAGCTCGAACAAATAGTCGTGAATGATAATAAGACGGCTGATAGCACAAAGCAAACCATGACCAATAATAATCAGCAAAGTCGGATATCTCAACAAATTGGAGGCCACGAACAGGAAAAGGAAGGAAATATGGCAACATATATCTTGGATAAAAGTGGAAAAGCAAATTGTTCTAAGGTGTGCGTGCCCAACAACCCCATGAACAACAAATTACCATACAGCAGCCCTACTGGTGCCCAAACTCTTACCTCTGATCCGCATGTCACCCAAATGAACATTCCTCAACCCCATAATACCGCCACAAAACCGATTATCATCGACCTAAATGATGAACCCACCCATCAGGACATAGAAATGGCTTTGTCTACTGCTACCAACAACACAACACCCCACAACCAACCATACCAACCCCTGATCCCCCTGAAAACACTTGAAATTATGACCCAAAAATCAAACCAATACCAAACGTACAAAATCAACATGCCGCTAACCGAACACCAAACCCCGCCTATACAGCGTCCCCTACTCATTCCCAAAACTGAGAGAACAAGCCCAGCGAGAAAAAAAATTAACATCCAAAAACGACCCACTAACCTCTACCCAAAACCACCGACCGGAAACATTACTGGAGTAAAACGGAGAGAAGGGGTGGGCGATGAACATGTATCCGACAAGAAATTGAAAATGAGCATGGACGAAAATCGGAGTAATTCCCAGCAAACGGCGGCGGCTGCAGGGCAATCCCGCCGACACCAATGAATCTCCTATCATGGAACTGTCGCGGGCTTGGGAACCATGCGATAGTTCGAGAGCTAGAATAGATCCTACATGAGATGGATCCCGGCGTAGTCTTTCTCATGGAAACAAAACTCACAATACGTCAAATGCAGTCTCTAAATTTCAAGCGTCTTCATTTCTCTGGTTGTTTTCCTGTGGCATGTAAAGGTGAGCGGCACGCTCGTAGTGGTGGCCTCTGCTTACTCTGGAAGAAACCTTTTGAATTAACATTAGCCTCCTTCTCCCAGAATCATATTTCGGCCATTAGTGCAATTGAATGCATGAATTTGGAGTGGAATTTCACGGGTATTTACGGTTGGCCAGAACAGTATCAAAGGGTGCAAACATGGAATTTGATCCGTAATCTGAATCATGGAAATAATACCCCTTGGTTGCTTATGGGAGACTTTAATGAAATCCTTTGGTCCAATGAAAAATAAGGCGGTAATTGGCGTGCGGTGTCCCTAATGCGTCAATTTTGCGAGGCCCTACATGATAATGGTTTGACACACCTTGGCTTCGTTGGACATCCTTTCACTTGGTCAAATGGGAAGCCCGGTACACATAATATTCAATGCCGCCTGGATAGGGCTGTTGCAACGTTACCTTGGAAAAATATGTTTCCTTTTTTTCGCCTCAACCATCTTCCACGTATTCACTCTGATCATGCGCCGATTCTCATGGAGTTGCAGAAAACTATGGGAAAACGTAATAATCAGCGGAAACGGACAAAAATTTTTCGATTTGAGAAAGTATGGCTCACTCACGATAACTGCCCGGACGTGGTCAATGAAGGATGGGAGAAGTCGAACATTCCCTTTGCTGACAAAGTAGCTAGATGTAGCGCCCACTTGCAACACTGGAACTCCACCGTTTTTGGCAACGTACGCCGAAAAGCGAGCAAGCTGCGGGAGAAAATTGGCAGACTTCAGCGCCATGAACAAACTGAGACGATTATTGCACAGATTAAAGAGGCGATGCATGATCTTGACATTCTGGAAAATTGCAAAGAAATTCTTTGGAGCCAGAGATCCCGAGCCCTGTGGCTCGAAGCGGGGGACAAAAATACGGCATACTTTCATCAAAAGGCCTCCAACAGAAAAAGCCGTAACATAATCTCGAAATTGAAGAATGAACAGGGGCTTTGGATTGAAGAACAGGGGCTTTGGATTGAAGACGAACAGCTCATTGCGAACTACATGAGGGATTACTTTACCAGGCTCTTTAAATCCGAGGGTGTTTTTGACAAGCAGAAAGTCTTGAACTTAATTGAGCCTAAGCTTACTCCGGAAATGAATCAATTCCTTCTCGCTCCCTACACAGGTATTGAAATCCAGAAGGCTCTAAAACAAATGCATCCCCTCAAAGCTCCTGGCCCTGATGGTATGCCTCCGCTTTTCTTTCAAAAATTCTGGAATACAATTGGTGAGGATGTTATTACTGCTTGCTTGAATGTGCTTAATGATGCCCATGATCCATCCATCCTAAATAAAACATTCATAGTTCTGATTCCGAAGGTTAAAAATCCTGATAATCCAAAGGATTTCCGACCAATCAGTCTGTGTAATGTGATATTTAGGATCATTACGAAAGTGATTGCAAATAGATTGAAAAAAATCCTGCCCTCTATCATATCTCCTACTCAAAGCGCCTTCATTCCTAATAGATTAATAACCGATAATGCAATGATTACTTTTGAAATGTTTCACCATATGCGGACCAAAAAGTCTGGAAAAAATGGTTATCTATCTCTTAAGCTTGATATGAGTAAGGCGTATGATAGAGTCGAATGGAGTTTCCTTTATGATATCCTTTTGCAATTAGGCTTTAATCTTAAATGGGTTGAATTTGTTATGCGCTGTGTGACTTCGGTTTCGTACTCAATTCTTGTTAATGGATCTCCTACCGAATCCTTCTCCCCGGAGAGAGGACTTCGGCAAGGAGATCCACTATCACCCTATCTGTTCTTGTGTTGTGCAGAAGGTTTCTCAGGACTTTTAAACAAGGCAGAACGTGAGAACCGAATACATGGCTTGCAGATCGCCCGGACGACACCGACGATTAGCCACATTTTCATTGCTGACGATAGTGTCCTATTCTTCAAAGCGAACAACATGGAATGTGGACAGATTCGGGACTTAATTAAAACGTACGAAAATGCATCAGGTCAACGCATCAATTTGGAAAAATCTGAATTGATCGCGAGCAGCAATATTCCGGAAAGGGAAAAATCATGTTTCGCCGAGCTCTTGAACGTGAAAGAAACGGACACCTTCAACAAGTACCTCGGGCTGCCCACCATTATCGGCAAATCAAAGACCCAAGTGTTCAAAGTGGTAGTCGAAAAGGTCCTTAGTCGCATAAAGGCATGGAAAGAGAAAACCTTGACTAAGGCGGGTCGCGAGATCCTGATCAAAACCGTCCTCCAAGCAATTCCTAACTACGCAATGGGCTGTTTCTTGTTCCCAATTTCTACATGCAAGGAAATTGAAAGAGCCATTGCTCGCTTCTACTGGGGCTCAACCGAAACAGAGAACAAATATCACTGGGTTAGCTGGGAGAAAATTACGAGACCAAAGGCTCTGGGAGGCCTGGGATTCAGGGAATTATACCATTTCAATCAAGCCATGGTTGCCAAGCAATACTGGCGTCTCCGAACAAATCCAGGTTCAATGGTTTCATGTGTTTTTAGAGCCAAATATTTTGCTAATTCTTCCATCAATCTTGCACAGGTCGGATACCAACCGAGCTACATTTGGCGAAGTTTATTGGGGACTCGAGAGCTAGTGGAAAGTGGTAGCGCATGGCGCGTGGGCAATGGGATGTTGATCAAAGCATCAACCGATAAATGGATCGGGGTTGATAATCCAACAGTACCAAAGGATAGTCAGGTTATACTCGATGATAATACTTATGTGTCTTCTTTCATTAATGCAGGAACTAAGGAATGGCAGTTGGATGCAATTATCAACTCGTTCTCGGCGGAGGATGCCCAAAGAATTCTTGCAACGCCAATCAGCCCTCGCCTACCACCAGATACTCTTTATTGGCTCCATACAAAGTCCGAAAAATTCACTGTCCGTACGGCGTACCACCTAGCCGTCCAGAAATTCTCGACGATGGGAAGTGCAATCCCGTCAATGAGTTCACTAGCCGACGGATGGATTAAGATTTGGAACATACGCACTATCCCGAAGGTCCGTCATTTTCTTTGGCAGGCTTGCAAGAATGCTCTTCCAACTAGAGTTAATTTGGTCCAGAGGCATATGTTAACCGATTGCATCTGCAAAATATGCGGGGAGGCAGACGAGACGATCGAGCACCTTCTGGTCTACTGCAAACCTTTCCAACTTGTATGGAGAATAAGCCCTATTCGGTTCGACCGGGTAGCTAAGGAAAATATGCAATTTTGGGTGATGTTCTGGGAGATCATGGCCGTAGTTTCGGATGAAGGTCTTTCGCTTCTCTCTCCAATCTTATGGTGCATGTGGCTCGCCCGCAACGCATTTTACCTTGAAGGCAAAGAGATTGACTCGGCGGCCATTTATAAGAGAGCATATGGAGCGTTCGAGGAGCTCCAGACAATGCAAACTGTTAATAATCTACAAAATGAGCCTTCCATACCAGCGAATACTCGCTGGAAGAAGCCTGAATGTGGAAATCATAAACTCAATTTCGATGTCGCTGTCCTCCAAGATAAATCAGTGGGTCTGGGATTCATAATCCGCGATTTTAGGGGCGACGCCATTCTTGCAGGCGTACAGCGTATACGGGCTCAAGGTTCGACTACATTGCTCGAAGGCTTGGCACTGAGATTCGGTCTAAGCACTGCCATTGATGCAGGCTTTACTAGCGTATATATTGAAGGTGATAATTCTAATCTTATGGCTATGCTGCGCAGTATGGACACTCACGAAGCCTACATCGGCCTGATTATCGACGATATTCGAGAATTATCAAGAACGATCCACTGCCATAGTCTCGATTTTATTCCAAGATGTGCAAACACTGTAGCACACACAATAGCACACTTACCTTGTTCCGTGGGTGTGGTTAGAATTTGGCAGGATCATTTTCCACCAAACATTGAGAATTTAATTCTCCATGATGTAGGGCAGCAGCCCAATTTTTGATGTTTCTATGAAAATTGTGTTTTTCCCTAAAAAAATAAATAAATGACACATTTCAGTTAAACAATTAATTCATTGTAAGATAAAAGAGTTCACGGTAGACCCAGTGGACATGATCATTTTTCTTGTTGTTGATGTTATTGTTATTGTTCTTGTTATTATTAATATGAAATTAAACTTGATGAAATGAATATACAAGATGTTGTATGAAATTCAGAAATTGTAACAAATGATCCAAGTGTCTCAAAATGATTTCTGGCAACTTTTAAGCCCACAATTAGGGACACCTAAATGATAAGTGTCCCAAAATGTGTCCTATTGAGTCATTTTTTAATATCTTATAAATCTATCGATAAGTCATATATAAGTGTCTCAATATAATACTATATAGAGACACTTACAAGTGTCCGAAAGAAGCGTCCCAAGAAATAAAAAAAAATTGGGACACCATTCTTCTGGGACGCTTAATTTTAGCATCCAAAAATTCTGAGTGTCTCAAGGTGTCTTTATTGGAATACTTTTTTGTCTCAATAGATATTTTTTGTTGTAGTGATCATTGAAAACAATGGCTATGTTTGATTAAGGTTGACCCCAGCCGGTTGACGTTGGGGGCATCGTGGTGATGTTTGGCATGGGCAAGGTTGGGGACATTATTTGGTTGGGGTAGGTTGGCAGTTGTGTGCTTTTTAATTGTCATCTCCCCTCTGTAATTGAAAAAACTTGTTTCTCTCTCTTCTCTCTCTACTTAGCCCTAATTTATTTACCCTAGCCAACAATACCTCAGTCTTCCCCAGCCGCAATCAAATATAGCCAATGTTTATTTCTATTTGTATAGTGTGCAAAATTAGTAAACTATATGTATAGAAATGGATCATTTAATTCATTCATTCACATTCACAAATTTGGAGAAAGATGTTGCTGTTGATTTTCTTCAATTATTACTTGGTTCCAAATCACAATGATAGGGTCAAATTCTGATGAAACTATCCTGTTTTGGCAGTTTGATTTGGAGTATTGGCTCACTGATTGATATAATAGAATTTTTACTAAATATAAATACTATTTTATTTCCATTTACCTCCTCCTCTTTTTAGTACTTAAGTCTCAACTAAGGTATGTTTCAATTGTAACTTCAGAACAGAGGGAGGAGAAAATACATTGTTAAAAAGAGTTCATTTATAAATTCTAAAATTTTACTCCTTCCTATCTAAAATAAGTGTCACTATTAGACTTTTAATATAAAAATAAGAATTGTGAAAATAAATAAATATATCCCTACACAATATATCTCTTTCACCCAAAATCTCTATTTTTTTATTTTATTAAATCTTTCTTACTTATAATTTTACTCTCTCTCTGTCCTCTCATACCATATTAGGTGTTAGAGAGAATTCTTAATTATAGTCATGTCAAAATTATGAGATTTTTAAGAAGATTTGTTAGGTTTATGTGTAGGGGTAATATTGGAAGAATTGTTATTTTTTTGATAAAATTACTTTTCTTGAACAAAATTATTTTCTCTAAAATGATATTTATTTTAGACCGGATGAAGTATTTGTTAATCGTTTTTTTTATGACAATTTTGTGCTAATTTATTGGAGCAATTAATAGGATGGTGGTACTTATAAAAAAAGTTCATATATAAATCCTCAAATTTCAAGGAGCTTTTATTACTTTCTCCGAAATTTCAACTTCAACAAACTTTAGACTCACACGTAAGTATGCTGATAAGGTGGTGTCTAAGAAATTTAAATATATCAAATGTCTACTTTTTTTTATTTAAATTAGCAGGGCCGACCTTGATATTTTGGTGGCACATAGCATAAAGGGGCCCTAATTAATACTTTCTTCACAAAATAACTCTCGCAACATAAAGTATTATAATATTTTGTTTACAAATTAAATAGAATTGTTGCATTAATATTTTTAAGTTGTAGATACATATTATAGTCCATCTCCCGAAAATTATAAAAGTTGAATTATATACTTCATTAGTCGACATCCAAAAGGTTGAAAATGTGTCACACCTACAAAAAAAGGTAAAAGTAGAAATAAATATCGAATTATTATTGAAAATAATTGGACATCAGCTCAACCGACTCAACCGATCGCGATCACACTGATCATTCCATATTTTTCATTCTTAACCTTGTATTGCAATGCATCAAAATTTACCAAGAAAATAACAAGACAGAATAACAAATAGAATTGTAAAAGAGAATGTTTGTAGAAGAGGGGAAATTTATTTTAAATCACATATTAATAGATTAAAAGTAGAAGGAAGGAGAAAAGACGTGACAATTTCTAAATTTCTTTATATTGTTCAGCAATGCCAGGTTTGGAGCACCGTTTGCAGTGCTCTGTTCATTTCTCTATTTTATTTTATCGTTTGCAATATTGTTTTCTTTTTTCTGTTTTATTTATTTGATATTATTAGATTTAGGGTATGGGTTGGGTATAGTAGCCACTAAAATTAGTTACAATATTTTATTGAGCCATTTACAAATATATATATATATATATATATATATATATATATATATATATACTTATGTGACATACTGGAAATTTTGTTCCCAAAATTTAAGGGCCCTAAGCAAATGGTCCCTAAACTAGCATGAGGACCGGCCCTTCAAATTAGAATACCGTTCATCCTTCATGGTATATATAATTTAATGTTCATATAGTAAGCTTGTATCAACAAGAAAATCAATTTTCTCTTATATAAAGATTTATCACCAATTGGAAGTTGGTTGTAGCTCAATTGATAAAGCATATTGTGAGTCATTCCATTGGCCAGGTTCAATTTCCACCCACGTCACTCTAATTAAACCTTGTATTAAAAATAATTATCACCTCTTGCACGACTTTATTTCCCACCCAATATCATTTCAACAAAAACATAAATATACCAGTCATACAAAATATATTATTGTCTAATTATTTTATTTTATTTTATTTTATTTTTTCAGTTTTTAAGTTCTCTTAGTCTTTTGTAGGGGTTTATTGTTATTTTAAAATTTTAAATATTTTTTAGGGTTTTGTATTTTTTTCTTATTCTAACTTTTTTACTGTTTAGTTTTACAATTATTTTAAAATTTTAAATATTTTTTATGAGCATTGTCTCATGTAAGATACTTGTCATGAGTAGTCACCTAAGAGTAAATGACAATTGTTGAAGGGTAAAAGTAATTTGTAACTCAGTGGATTTAACCTTTAACCCAAATCTAACAACTGCAAAATATTCCACAATTTCTATTGGTCATAAACTCATTCATGCAACAGTGCTCAGAAACTGACCAATTATTTCGATTTATTTATTTTTTTCACCTTTGAGTGAAAACATAACAGAAAGAGATGGATCAAAAACCTGAAAAGAAAAGGGTCTAAGGATTCCCAACTCTTTTAAATAAAGAAAACAAAAACAACCCAAATTCGGAAAATATCTATTCATTCAAAGCATCGCCTCTTTCTGTCAGTTTCACGGAGGTTGCGTTTAAACACAAACTCCCTGCAATTTTCTGCTTTTCAATTTCATATTTGATCATCACTGCTCACTAGGCTTCATTTTCTTTTTCTTTTTCTCCTTTTGTGATAATACTTCCCTGTACCCTTGCAGGTAGATGTGCCCAAAAAAACCGAGAATCGGCACCGGATCGAACCGGCGGTCAACGGTATCGGTTCGGTTCCGGTTCCCCTCCCCCAAACCGTGAACCGGCGGTTCAGAACCGGAACCGGCGATTGAACCGGCGGTTTTTGTTATATATATATTTTTTTTTTTCTACCTTTAAAAATTTATAAATACTCCCTATTTCTATCTAATTTCTCACACATTAATCTCAAACTCTCCCAATTTAGAAGCTTAATTAGTAGCAAATTACTACAATTCACATCATGTAATGTAATTTTAGAAATTTAGTTGTGACTTGTAAAATTGTAACTTGTAATTCAATATTTATGTTGTAGGTTAGAAC
>JAUEKW010000828.1:0-14739 GCA_032274785.1 Ajuga reptans
CTATATACCATAATGATTAAAAATACATCCACTGGTTACTATTAAATAATTATTCAAGTTAACAAATACAATTATTTGTTTTATTTAATTAATTTATATTAAAATTGATCGAAATACACATATATATAGTAGCAATTTTTACGGGGCCAGGGGGGCCTAATGCCCCCCTTGGCCCCAACATAGGTCCGTCTCTGGATATATATATTCTCTCTCGGTTCCAATTACATAGGTCTTTTTAGTTTTTCATAACAAATGTTCGCATAAATTTTTCAGTTTAGCTCTATTTATAGTACAAGATAATTAAATTGATGTCATTACAAAAAAAAAAAAATGAAGAAAACACTATTAGTAAATTCAAAACAAGCTTATATATTTTTTTTTTTTTGAGAAGAACAAGCTTATATATTTAGTACGTCCTAACTTAGAAAAAATCAGCCTATATACATATGACGGAGGGAGCAATAATATCTTGGAAATATAATATAGGTTATAAAGAAGAAACATGTTGTGATTAGTCAATTTTGAGCCACTCTTAGTGCCTAAATAATTCTGATTAGAATAATTAAGGTAGTGATGTAATATCCTATATCATAGTGGCAACTCTAATCAAGTGATGAATATTATACGGTTTTGTGGGCAAATGAAGCCTGAAAATGCCTTTACTCTTTTCTTCTTGTTGGTGGGTGCCTAAAGTACTATCTATTATATACAAGGAATCTTGCAAAATCAACACCCAATAAATTCTATCTACTATTTCTTTTTTAATAATCCAGATTCCAGACTCCCGCATGACTAATTTTTGGAGTTTGCCCCAATTTCTCAGGAACTGGTCCAGGTAAACCCTGTGATGTGTCTTTAGTGGATCCCAGGTAGAGGTGACAATTCAGGCTGCTAGAATTCCATCCAGCTCAAATTAGTGATTAACTATAATTTTTGGGCCAACCAGCAGTTTATGGATCATTTAGCTTATTGGGTCGGGCATGTTGGTCCGATGGTAGTTCAGACCACCCAACCCGTCTAATATATCATGCATACTGGGCCTATTTTGCCATATCTAATCCTAGGTTCCCAACACCGCCACTATTACGCACAATTAGCCGCCCCAAGTGATTACTCCATGGGTTCGATTGCAAGTTTCCACCTAAATTCAAACCCCAGTATTATTATCTTATAGTATGGTGTCATGTTCATTCTTCAACTATTTAAGATGTGTCTTGAGTAGGGGTGAGCAAAACCGAACCGAAACCGAAAAACCGAATTAAACCGACTAATTCGGTTCGGTTCGGTTCTTTATGAGGTTCGGTTTCGGTTCGGTTGTATTTTTTGGAACCGAATTGCATTTCGGTTCGGTTCGGTTTTACTCACTCCTATTTTTTATGACTAAAATCGAACCGAAACCGAAAAACCGACTGAAACCTACTAATTCGGTTTGGTTCGGTTCGGTTTTTAGTAGTAGTTCGGTTCGGTTCGATTGAAAAAAAAAATAAGGAATTCGGTTCGGTTTTTTTCGGTTCGGTTCGGTTTTGACCCGAACCGACCGAATGCTCACCCCTAGTCTTGAGGAACTAGAACCTGTAACCTCAAGGAGGAAATGAAAGTGTTTGTCTTTTTTTTCTTAATATATATCCACACAAAAAAAAAAAAAAAAAACTTTGAGATGATGCTAACATAAAAAATACATGGAAAAGGAAAAGTAAAGTAGGAGAATGTCATGTGTCAACTTTTTTTGTCCATAAAGATATAAGTGATCCATCCATCCATCAACTACTACTAATTATATATATCACCATAGACATTATCGAACTCCTGCATTCTTGGCGCTGCTCATTTGCTTCATTTCCTCACCAAAATGGTTTCCACTTCTCCCCCACAACCTAAGGTAATTATTTCTTCTTCTTTTCTGATTATTATTCACCATTGTACATAGAACGTTGTTCGTCTTCGTGGCAAAATCCGTACAGTCCGACATTTTAGACGAACTGAATTATAGAATTCTTGATCCAAAATATCACCGGGCCCAGTAAGCTGGGCAGGTTGCCGGAAGTGCCTCCTCTATTGTTCAGGAATGTAATGTATCTCTCTCTCTGTACAGGAAGTTCCGTCAGATGAAAAATGGAGAGAGAGTGGGCCCCGTCGTCAGGCAAAATGGTGGTACTCAACTTTTCACACTGTAACCGCCATGGTTGGCGCCGGAGTTCTCAGCTTGCCCTACGCCATGGCTTACTTAGGATGGTAATTTAACTTTTTTTTTTTTATATATATTATTCCCTCCATCCCATAAAAAGAGTTCTGTATTAAAACTACTTCTTGTCACATAAAAAATGTCATGTTTGAAAAGTTAAAGTTAATTATCCATAGAAGTTACTTTGATGCCCTTATAAAATCATGTTAATACTTTGATGCCAATAAGAAATTGATGAGTTTAATAAATTAATTTGTGTAAATGATTGTACATTGACTAAGTTGACCAAAGATAAAAATGTGTACATCCATTAAACCGGACTCTTTTTATGGGAATGAGGGAGTATTATTTTTTTTTTTTTATGTTTATAGTTTTATTGAAGAGTAAATTGCAAAAATCGTCCTTTAATTTTTGGACGGTTTCAAAATTAGTTCTTACGTTTCAAATGCTTAGATTTAAGTCATTTACCTCGTAATTGGTCGAATGTTTCTGTAAATCGGAATTTGAAATTCTTGCTTGCTAATTGTACATGCACATAATATAACCGCGTCAAATTGATTTTTTTTTCTTTTTTCCTATATTGCAGATAATTTAGACTTTTCACCCTGATAAATAACATAACACAAAAAATATACAAAAATTGACCTTGTGAGACCACAAATTCATTGGAAAAATAAAAATCTCTAAGTTGACGGGGTTATATGTGATGACGTGCAATTATTCAATAGAAATTATAGTTTTCAACTAGAAAATATCAAATTCGATAAATTAAAATTAAAGATAAAAAACACTAATTTTAAAATTGCTAATAAATTACTGGACGAGTTTGCAATTTACCAGCACTTTGGAATACCTCTTACTTAGGGTTCTACTAATTGTCAAGGATAACAAGTTTTCACTATAGGCTTCTATTAAATTCGATGAGATCCTCTATCTCAAATCGTGTTTCATCTTGTATTTTATAGCATCCATTACATACCACATGTACAAAGTGATATCATAAATACACACATGTCAAGTAGGAAAGGTTATGAAATACAAGATGAAACACGATTTGGAATAGTATAATTTCGTTTAGAGACTAATTTGAACTGACTTATATACACGGGTCGGGATAGGGGCCCGGGGACATTGGTGATGGTACTATCATGGTGTGTGACCCTCCACACCATGTGGCAAATGACGCAGCTCCACGAGTGCGTCCCGGGGGTCCGTTTCGACCGGTACGCGGACCTCGGGAGGCACGCGTTCGGGCCGAAACTCGGGCTGTGGATAGTTCTGCCTCAGCAGCTTATAGTCCAGGTTGGGTGTGACATTGTGTACATGGTTACTGGAGGAAAGTGTTTGAAGAAGTTCATGGAAATAGTGTGCACCAACTGCACTGTTATCAGACAGTCTTACTGGATTTGCATATTTGGTGGGCTTCATTTCTTCCTTTCTCAGCTGCCTGACTTCAACTCTGTCTCTGGTGTTTCATTTGCTGCTGCTGTCATGTCACTATGGTAAGCCCTCCTCCTGGTCGAATCCTCTATTCTAACTACGGTGTGTTTAATCGTATTTCACTCATAAATCAAGTAGATAGAATAAGTTTTTAATGTTAAATCAAAACTACGTTGTTATATAAATGGGACACCGTAGTCGAGACAGAATATCAGAACAATTATAAGCAATTTTCCAACTATGAATTACAAAGGGTAAATAGTTTTGTAAGTCCCTTAATTTTCACCAATTTTGATTTTCGTCCATTAACTTTACCAAATTTGAATTAGTCCTTTAACTTTGGCCATATACGGCCTTTAACTTTACCAATTTCGACAAATTAGTCATGTCATCTTTTACAGCCGGGAATTTAAACGGTATGCGGACTGTATTTTTCAATTTTTTTTCTTTTACACGTTGCTTAAATAATCTTCAGTTCTCATTTTGAAATCTTCAGTTTTTTATACGTGGCTTAAATAGATCTTTTATAGGTGGCTTAAATAATCTTCAGCTCCAATTTCAGTTCTCACCCTCCAGTATTTAAGCCACGTGTAAAAGAAAAAAAAAATTGAAAATGCAGTCCAGTCAGTATTACCGTTTAAATTACCGGCTGTAATAGGTGATATGACTAATTTGTCGAATTGGTAAAATTTAAGGACAAAAATTAAAACGGTCAAAGTTAAAGAATTAATTTGTCGAATTTGATAAAGTTAAAGGACGAAAATCAAATGGCCAAAGTTAACGGACTAAAAAACCTATTTACTCAATTACGGGTACAAAATATATTATCAAATTCTTCAATCAAACGCAACATTTAACTCTTTACACAGTATATATGTATACTCTCTATAAAAAATTGAAAATTGAGGGGCGGGCATGCTCTGATTGTGCAGCTACTCAACCATAGCATGGGTGGGCAGCCTGAGCAAGGGCCGCGCCCCGAACGTGAGCTACGGGTACAAGAAGACCAGCCGTGTCGATTCCATGTTCCGTGTTTTCAACGCATTGGGACAAGTAACCTTCGCGTACGCAGGCCACGCCGTCGCCCTGGAAATCCAGGCGACGATCCCTTCCACTCCGGAGAAGCCCTCAAGAGTGCCGATGTGGAAAGGCGCCGTCTTGGCCTACTTTATCAACGCCATCTGCTACTTCCCCGTCGCCCTTATCGGCTATTGGGCCTTTGGACAGGACGTCGCTGATAATGTTCTGGTTGCGCTCGAGCGGCCCGCGTGGCTTATCGCTGCTGCTAATATGATGGTTGTTGTTCATGTTATTGGAAGCTATCAGGTACTGTCTTTTTTTAATACACGCCACGTGTTAATTAGTTAATACGCGTGGTGACTGATGATAAGGGACTGTTTGGCAGGTTTATGCGATGCCGGTGTTTGAGATTTTGGAGAGGACCATGGTGAAGAGACTGAGTATCTCACGTGGGGTTGTTTTGAGGCTTATTGTTCGTTCTACTTATGTTGGTGAGGATTTTTTTTGGTTTTAAAACGAACGGAGCTCGAAATAAATTATTTTTATTTATTTTGGTCTAATTCTAATTTTGCAGCTTTCACCCTATTTGTTGGTGTGACTTTTCCTTTCTTTGGTGATCTCCTTGGCTTTTTTGGTGGATTTGGCTTTGCTCCAACTTCTTACTTTGTAAGCCCTTTTTACTATTGCTTACTTTGTGATTTGTATTTTAATTGGAGATGGTGATTCGAACTGCCCGGTTTATGGAGCCAACACCATATATCGGAGTCACGTCCAAATCAGGCTGAAAATTATTGAGCTCAATTTGTTCTCCCTTAGAATATACTAAGACTGTCGGCATGTTGATACTTCAGGCTAAGATTTATATAGTCCAACCCGTCTAAAATATCCAACAGACTGGGCCCATTTTCCACCTCTAATTTTAATGTTATCACTGTACAAATTGTGTGCAGCTTCCCAGCATCATATGGCTGAAAATTATGAAACCACAGAAATTCAGCCGCTCATGGATTATCAATTGGGTAACCATATTTACATAATATTTATTTATTTTTTCATTTATTTATTTTTTCATTTATTTATTATCAAGTTCAAAAACATTGTTTTTTTACTACAGGCATGTATAATTTTTGGACTGTTCATCATGGTGGCATCAACCATTGGAGGCCTACGAAATATTGTTGCTGATTCCTCAACTTATGAATTTTACTCATAAAATGTTATTATTTTTATGTATTTACATTTTAGATTTCACAATAAATTACTTGATGATGATCTGATTACTTCCTTACAAACTATATATTTGTATTGAGAAATAGTCATACACCCCAAAAAAAAAAAAAAAAACAACCATATGGATCTTATAGATACATCTTATATTTCATGTCCTGTTTTATTATATGATAATCATACTAATAATAAATAACAATGATGATGATGATGATGATGAGGAGGAGGAGGAGGAGGAGGAGGATTCACTGTACATCAAAATGAAATGAAACGTGATTTTATTAATATGTTGGAAAATTCCGGACTAACTTTGACTATCTTTTTTCCGACTTCTCCCTGTCTAATCACGTACAATATATATATGCCTTGTTAATCCAGTCCCGTCTAAGTCTTAACTAGTCGCTAGGCACCAATTTACTTTGCGTTTTGCATCTTATGCAACATATCATTACAAATAATCTGACATCATCGTTGTCATCATCTCATCTAGTTCAACAATCGTTTTCATACTCCAAGTTGGAGCACTAATATAATCACAAAAATAACTAGCTACCACTGCATATATATCTATAATTATAACATGATTTTTTTATTTTATTTTTTAGGAAGCATAACATGAATATTCAATCTTAGATCGATCGTTAAATTGTCTTTTGACAAACGCCCCCCCCCCCCAAAAAAAAAAGAAAATAAAAAAAAAATGAAGTACTAATAAAATTTATAAATTTGATAAAAGTAAAGTTAACGGATTTAAATCGGAATAAAGGAAAAAAGAAAAGTGGGACACTTTCAAGATTTTCTTCAAAAGTGGGACACTATTATTTTGCCTATCAATCGCACATTTGCATTATGTTTTCCGCTTTGAGCTAAGTCTGTATTAATTCATTTTTCGAAAGGTATCACACCAATAGAGGTTCATGTTTGCTTTATCTGCTCATGATAAATAATTTCTTAATAAATTCGACGTGGAATTTGTTTAAAATCCCAATTAGTTGTACTTATGATTTTAGTGCACATGAATCATAATTGATATTTTTAAAAATAAAATAAAATACGAGATTAAAATTTGACGGATTCAAAATTTCCGAGAAGGGTGGAAATACGACTGCCTTGCACCTAAGGGCAATGCTAGAGTGAGTTTGTGACTATAAGGCAGACAACACCGATTTCTTACCTAATTTTCCAATAACAATTAGTTGACACTGCAAATGCAGTTCGAATTCTCCGTCCCAACTTTGATATCTCAATCATGTTTCTTACATAAAATTTGTCGTTTCAAAAAGTGAATAAGAATTATAAATTTTCAAGGTTGATTAATTCGTCCCAACTACGGATTTCTCGACGTGATATATTGATTCATTGGAGTATATCATTAAGTAAAGAAGTAAAGAATTTTTATTAATCGAAATGCATCTTAGGCTTGCAGAAAGATAACAATGAAAAATTCAAAAAACGAGTGGGGAAAAATTTCCACATCTTGGCAAAACCTAAAATAAACTAAGTCCTTTAGCATGGACTTACTTGTAGTACTTCTTTAAGCATTCCAAGTACGTCAGATGTCGTTTCCATCGAGATGTTTCAGTATGTGTACTGGCCATCTAGCTTATTTTGTGAAGTCTATGCAGAGTCTTCAACATAGACTCACACAGAACCCAATTAAATTTCAAAGAATAATTGGTCCCTAAAAAATAAACCTAATTGCAGTTTACAATTTTACATACTTGATCAGATTAAGTTATTTGACTTCCAACATTTTTTTACAATATTATTATTATTATTATTATTATTATTATTATTATTATTATTATTATTATTATTATTATTATTATTATTATTATGTAAAAGCCAACATGCCAGAAATACCTAATCAAGAATAGTACAAGCATTGCAATTAGTGAATTGACGACATTTTTTTTAATTAATTAATTAATTAAAAAAAAGTATTTCCTCGTTGGTGGTCTACTAAGTTGCAGGCCTGATCCAGATTAGAATTATTTGGGCCGAACTAATATAAAGCCCGGTGCAGAGTAGAACCATTTGGGCTGAACTACTATAAATTAATTCTTGATGGCCCATTAATATATTGAATGATAAAAGCCCATTTACCCACTTGGGCTCGACCAAATAAAATCTTCTTACTTCTGTCCTCCTATCATGTGGGACGGGTGTTTTTTTTTTATAAATTTTATTTTTTTTCCTTTATTACCTTTTTAATATTTTTTTTGTGAATTATTTTTAATATTTTTCATTATATTAAAATAGCAAAAAACAAAAACAAAAAACAAAAAAAAACAAGTAAAAGTAAACCAACAAGTTGAAGGGAAAAAATGTAAAAAAGTATTAGTTAAACCTAAATCCCAATAGAATCTCCTAAGCAATTAAAAAAAGAAATCCATGATCACAAAACAAGCCTGAACTTGAAACAAGCTGCAGAAATATCCCAAAACATCTGAATCTGATCATCAAACTTGAGTTTCCTGGTCGTGTAAATCCCCTCCATAAACGAAATAACAAAGTTATCATCAGCCATCATCTGAAAATAAACCCAATAAATTTTAGGGTTAGGGTTAGGGTTTGTGTCTGTGAGATCGCACAAAGGCAGAGTCATCCTACGGCCTCCGACGAGGCAGTTGGCCATATCAAAGTCCCAGTAACGAATGACGTGCTCAAACACGTCATGGAACGACAGGACGAGTGTGGAGGAGGCCACCTCGTCGGAAGTTAGGGTTTTGTTGATGGCCCATGGGTTGGCCGGATCAAGCATCGGCGGTGGATATATGTCCCTTATCTCGATAAGCTTACGCCACCAGACGTGTCCACCAGCTTTGAGTGTATCTTCTTCCTCCTTGGTCGGGAAGAAGTTGTAGTAGAATGTCTTCTTCGTCGAGTAGAGAGTTGGGAGATCACCACGTTTCAGTGAACTACCTTGTTCCTCCTCCTCCTTGGTGGGGAAGAAGTTGTGGAGTTTTGGGAGATCATCATCAGCCATTGCAACAAACTTTTAAGTTTTGGAGATAATGGTTTAGACTTTAGAGTTTTGGGTTTATTAGATTTTTATTTATAGGGAGAATTAGTGAAAAGTTACAATAACCTAGTTTGATTAGGATCTATCTATATATCTATCTTATTGTGCATGTTTCCTAGTTTGGTGCCACGAATACGATACTCTCTTTCTCTCTCTTCTATTGTGTTAGAATTTGTGTTTTATTAATATATATATATTAAGTAATTGATATATATTTTGTCTTGCTATTTTTAATTATTTAATTATTTGGTACGTATCCAAAGAAGAAATCCATGAAGTGCAAATAATTTGGAGATATTAATGGGCATGGCAACCGAATTAGCTGGCTAGAGGATATATATATAATCCATTGTTATATATATATATATATAAAAGAAGAAGTTGGCATATGCAACAATTAAGGGATTAGCTTTCACATAGATACGAATGGTTGGATCACCCAATCGAGTACTACCCGACTGGATAGCATAGAATTAACCGATACGATAAATAGGAACCACTGGCCACTGCTCTACCTCTGCTTTTCTTCGGCTTAAATAATATTGTTTTTGCACCCTCTAAATTGCTAACAATGTTACAAATTGTCTACTTTTAACCACAATAAGCTAATCTTCATTTCTGCATTCCATCAACAACAAAAGCAATGAAGTTTTAGTTAATTAATAATCCCACAGTAGTTTCGATAACCGAAAAGACACGGCTTTCAACCCCGAAACTTTACTAAATACACTCCGGAAAAAAGTGATCTTTTAGGGGGTGTAGAACATGATTTGAGATGTTCAGTAGAGAGATGGTGTGTATTTAGAAATGTTGGGGATGTAAATAGCCATGCCTAAACCAAAAGTAGTTCAGACAGACCTCAGGTAACTTCCGAGCTCCATCATGAGTCGACTGCGGAAAGAAATGATTGAATACCGAAAACAATGAAAAGAACTCCCCCAGAGAGTGCAACCTGTATCCACCAAGGGTTAGCTATTAGCTGCATTTTTTACATATGAAATGTGAATTATGAAATATGAATGAAGAGACGTACTATTTTTTCAGATATTTGAGTTGCCAGGCTTTTTCCTCCCAGGACTGCAGCTGTTGTACACAAAGCTTGTCCGCTGGTACGAGGCAAACCAAAGTGACACACATTTTGGTCAAATCGGAGAGTAATTCCGAAACAATATGCTCAAGTGAGAAAAATGTAACAAGATGCTAACATGAGCAAATTGATCAATTAAGGAGCAATTACTTACAAAATAAATCCAACTCCGTTTCAAAACTTACAAATACCATCTTCATTTGTAATCCGATGGTATGCAAGACTAATACAAGACTTGTAAAGGTATTTGTAATTTCAGAACCTAATTGATTTAATTAAATTTTATTTTTGTTTATATAGGCCAAACCTCAGGAGTAGTTTTTGTTATTTGCTCATAAAGGAATGAAGGTATGGTGTTTGGTACTAAATAAAAAATACATGAAGTTAGTTACTTACAGGATTCCACCAAGAACAACACCGAGAGGGTTCTCGTCAGCAGCCAAACCTATTGTTGCAATCTGTAAATAAAAAAAATTAGGCCGTCGTTTAAAGGTAGTGAGTAACCAGATATTTGACCTTCCTGACTAGGGCTTACCTGACTTTTATCACCCCATTCTCCGAAGAAAGTAATGGAAAAAGCCTAGAGGAAGGGAAAGATACGATTTTCAGTAATAATACGTGGGCTTTCCTGTAGTTGAACGATTAAGAGAGTCAATTAGAACCTTCAGCAAGATAGGCGAAAAGAATTGAGCAAGAAAGGGCCTGTTCTGCTTTTTCAGATCGTCTGCATCCTAGAAGAAAAAAATAAAAATCATTAGAGTGAATTATAGTCAATGCAATAATCATATTGAATCTAACGTCAGAAAAAATATACCAGCTTCCGCGACATGTATGGTAGACAATTCAGAGCATGTGGACCAAAAAAAAAAAAAAAAAATTGACATTTCTTAAATAACTTTATAGTTTGATCTTAAGATTGTACGACATTCATATTAGTAGAGAATTTTGTCCCTTATATGATATTAGTGCGCTTTGATATAAACGAGTTCAAAATCCAAGATTATCTATTACAAAAAAGCATGCTGGTGTTCTTCGTGATAAGAGGCAATGTATTATATCCTCATCAATAGAGAGCTTCGGATGAGATTTAGGTTGAACATATTAACCAACCTTACATTTTTTAGAATGTACATCTATTATTTTGATGCTTTACTTTTCTTGTTCTATGTAGAGGATGATAATTGGCATGAACCAACCGATAATCATCTAAAGAATCCAGTTCCTCTGGCCGCCTCAAGAAAACAAAACTGAACTTATCACACATCACTTAAGAACATTGTACTTTTGCAATCGAATGTTTTGACATGTTTGTATATTTTACACTACAAAGTCAATCTTCAACACCAATAGAGACACAATGTTCACTAACATTGCACTGAGTGCTTATATCTCAACGTACAGAAATTTACAGCATCCCGGTCAACTCTAAAGATTGGAACATTCTAGATTTTTTCTTGACAGATATTGCAGATGATAGCCTTACCTTATTGTTCTCCTTAATTTCTCCACCATTACTTTTTGTATCAGCATTCTGGCCACACCATAAAAGTAAAGTTAATATACTTCAGAGTCATTTCAAGTCGAAGTGTAAAATGCGAAACACTAACCAGTTCTTTTTCAACTTCATCAAATTCTTCAGCCTCCCTGTTGGGGAGTAAACACAACGTGAATCTCAAGTTAGCGAGGAACTTGTTAGTGGATGATATACCACCCAAGCAAAAAGGATAAACCATGAACAGAGGGACAACAGTTCACTACCCGTCCTTAAATGCATCCCACAGAGACCATAGGCCAAACCCCAGAAACAATAATGTCGTAATGTGATGTGTCCACTTACGTGGGATCTGCAAAGAGTATCAGGTAGCAACATGTTAAGAGATGTTCCGAAGAACCAGTTCCTATAAAAGAGAGGAATATTTTCAGTGTGATACTATCTAGGGTGTCATGACTGATTTACCGGGAAAAAAAAAAAAAAAACGGACACTATAAATATTTATATGAAAGGCCACATCCTATTATTGAAAATGATGACATTTGAGTTCTAAATAGATCTCAAGCCTGCACAAATATGCCGTATTCCATGAAACAGAGGCATCATTGGTATAATAGACATGACAATAAGAACATCGATAGGCGTCCTTGTTCATGAAAGGAAGCAAACCAAAAAGGCGGAAGTTAACTTTCTGATAACTTGTTTCTTATATTTCTTAGCATAGCATACAATAGAAATAACAGCTGAGAGTTACTGGAAGTCCGACATAAAAAAAATGATTATATGTCCAACAGAAGCATCATCCTAGTAAAACTGTAAAAGTATATACGTAAAACTTAAAACCGCTTACCAAATTCGGAGCAGCCCAGCCAACGACAGCTGATAAGATTGTCATGACCTACAAATTAACATAGATTTACATTCCTTTGAGAGTCTCGATGTTAAGCAAACCAAACAGGGATATCTCTTTCCATTTTTTTTTAGTAGGGACAAAAACAAATAGGATTAAGTCAGAGAAAATCATATCTTACAATCAAAGCTCCAAGGCAACCTGTCAACACCAGTCTTCTGGGGTACCGCATTGCCAAGATCTAAAACAAGCACTAATGTCAGAGTCCCTCAAAAATATTACGGCATCCTCCATGCTACCTGGTGCACCGTGCACCGGGGGCTTTTCACCACACATTTCCACGCACCCACACCCACGCCCACATGGGTGTGTGCAAAAATCTTGTGGTGAAAAGGACATGCTTCACGCACACCGGGTATAGCATCGAGAGGACCAATTTTACCCCCGAAAACACCAAGCCACTCTTAACTAAATGCTCCTTAACTGATTCAATTTTTTCATCAATTCGACTAATAAGGTGACTTAAGGAGTTCAAAAATCAATCACCCCAATACTTCAAAATATCAATTAACGAGATCCTGCTATGAAGACCAAAGAAATGCCATCATCATACACAAAGACAACAGTGACAAATCCACTCATAATTGGTCAAATACACCACAAGATAAAATAAAGACTTCGAGATCCACAGTAAGTTCAGTCCTTCTAGTTATAACCGCGATTTTCTCATTCCCTAATCAATTTAAACAACAAATATTATTTCTTAGAATTGCACTCATCTCGGACGAAGAAAAACATTGCGCTTACACACACACACACACTAAATAAATAAATACAGTGGAAAGGTAATACCAATCCCTCAGAATCAAAAACCAAATATCAGCAAAAATTCGTCGAAACCAAACTTGAGCTAACAGAGTACTTAATACTACAGACTAGGAAAATAGTGACTTCTAAGACGGAAATCGAATGCAAACAACATTGATTCAGTTGCCAGTTTACTGATGTTTATAATCACTGAAATAAAATTTACTAACGAGTAAAACTTCGAATCAGTACTGCTACAGCTCAGAATTTTATTTGATTAATTATTGTTATAATTTTGGAGTGAATTCGATGCCATAACAGTTCAGATCTCCCCAGCAGCAACTCAACAGCTAAGGAGATTATAACTATAAAAAAAAATTAAAAAAATGTTGGATCAGAATTTTCTGGTAAAATATAAACATGTGGTGTATCTTACAGCAGCTGCAAAGAAGGTCTTGTCGCCAATCTCCGACAGCACCGTCATCGCTAGCGACTTCGTAAACCCCTATTGATTTCACAAAACAAAAAATCAGCAATTAAAAACCTTAAAATTCTATAAAATTAGAACAAGCATGTATTATACAGAACAAATAGAGCAGAGCATTACTTGCAGAACAGAGAGGCCCATGGTTTCCTTGTAGAATGTTCTGCAAAGAAAACCGGGTCGATCGATTGAAGGAAGCCGCACTAGATTTTCGGGGAAATCAAGGAGACTTTTGATGAAGATGATATGGTGTGAGATTTGTATAGGGTTATAATGCAATTTATTGCAAATATAAGGTCAGCTGAAGTAATTCTAATTATTCTTCATAAAATACAAGGCTGTATTTGTTTGGGTTTGCGAGCAAACTCAAATCTCAGCATGTGTTTGTCTTTAATTACAGGTGGGGGCTTAACACATATTTTCAACAGCCATCAGCTACTTTCCTCGGCAGGTTTGCCTCAGCCAACAGTGCCTCAACACCCTTCAGTTCCAACTAAACACAGCCTTTTTGTCTTCACATATTATGAAATAAATTTTCACTTTATCAAAATTTGGTTCCCTTTTTGAAAAAGAAACTGTTGATAGTGGAACTTTATTAAGAAAAAAAGAAGAAGGAAAGTTTGTGTATTCCAAATGAAGATTTGGATTCTCACCTAGGGCATAATCACAACTTATTCTTCTTATTAGATTTCCTTTTGCATCTTTTTTTTTTAGATATTTGTTGTTATATTCTTTGTATCATTGTTTCGACGAGATTAGAATCGTTGAATTGAAATACCATATTTTCACTAATTATATGTACTATTTTTGTATTTAGTAGATGAAAAATGAGTGAGTCTTGCGCGTGGCGATCACACGGTGTGACAGCGTATGACGAAATATACTTTTACAGGAAAAAGTGATATTTTTACCCAAAACAGTGATACTTTTACCTTTAAAAATACTGATACTTTTGCAGATAAAGGTGATACTTTCGGTACAAAAAGTGATACTTTTATTTAATAACAGTGATACTTTTACTACAAAAAAAAGGGCAAATTACAAAAACCCATCCAACCTTTGCGTGTTTTTACAGTTTGCCATATAAACTTTTTTTGTTACAAATTACCATCTGAAGTTATGATT
>JAUEKW010001048.1:0-14729 GCA_032274785.1 Ajuga reptans
TTTGTGTACCACTTTTGAGAGATAATCTCATCAATTCTATTATTTTCTTGGGAAGTTGTTTCTTCTTTTTCATCATTTTCAGAAGTATCTTCTTCACCAGAAGTAGAGTCAATTTCCTCATTGTCTTTAATATCCTTATTTCCTTTAATAGAAATAATATCAACCTTTTCTTTTAAAAAAAGTATTTCATATTTTATCTGATTGTTTCTCCTTTTAATTCTGAAATAGTAGGGTCATTTTCTATTTTGTTTAGCCTTTTCTAGAATTTTGTTATAAGACTATAATTCTTCTTTCTCTTCAATCTTTTGATTTAATTTAGTAGACCTATTAGTTTGGTTAGTAATATTGAGATAATGTTCTATTGTTTTTCTTTCTCTATTGGATATGAAATTTGATCTATTAGATCAAGAATGAAATTTCCTTCATTTGCAATAATATTAATTTACTTTAATTTATAGTCCCATAAAATTAACAAGACATGTATCATAATCACAATCAAATTTACAGTCTTAATTGCTTATTGGAAAACGTTTTGGCTCTCTTGTGCCTCAGCGGGGCGTCCGTCAGGGAGACCCGTTGTCACCCTATCTCTTTATTATTTGCGCGAAGGTATTCTCGTCTTTCTTGCAAGATTTATAGGTGTGCCAAAATATTAATGGCATCAAAATCTCACGTACGGATCCGGCTATTTCGCTTCTTTTCTTTGCCAACGACACCTTACTATTTGGAAAAGCGTCCATCGACGAAGCTGCATATCTGAAGCATGCTATCTCCTTGTACGAAGAAGTGTCTGGTCAGCATGTTAATCTCGAGAAATCAGGTCTCCTCTTCAGCCCGAACACATTTCCTCCTGTAGTCGACGCCATATGCCATCTTATGGGTATTCCGCGAGTCGCTTCACATGCTAAATACCTAGGCCCGCCCTCAGTTGTTGGTCAGAATAAATCAGAAATATTTGCAAGCATAAATGATCGGATATGGAGGAAAATCTCAGGATGGAAAGAGAAATTGTTGAGCAAGGCCGGCAAGGAAATCCTTATCAAATCTGTTATACAAGAAAACCCAATGTATGCCATGTCATGCTTCCGTCTGCCAGATGGGATGATTGGTGATATTGAACAACTTGCAAGAGGATTCTGGTGGGATGACGGTGAAGGCTCTACCAAAACTCGATGGGTATCATGGCATGTTCTTCAGAGAAGAAAAAATGGTGGCGGCCTCTTGGCTTCCGATCACTTAAGGCATTCAATCTTGCCATATTAACTAAGCAGGCATGGAGATTATTAACCACTTTGGGCTCTCTCTCTTGGCGCACATTTATCGGGCTAATTATTTTCCATCATCTTCTTTCTTGGAAGCCGACATGGGAAATCATCCTTCTTTTACTTGGAAAAGTATTTTTAAGGGTCGGAAAGTAGTTTTATCGTGTTGTAGACGGTTAATCTGCTCTGGCAATCAGACGAGGACTTAGGGCGATCTTTGGCTTCCTCTGCCTCCCTCATTTGAAATTTGTAGTCCCATCTCGTTGTTTACGGCTGATGCGCGAGTCAGTGAGTTGTTCTTGCTAAAGTCTACATGTGGAATGAAGACATTTTGTGTGCTAGCTCTTGCCGATCGAAGCACAAGCTGCTCTCTCTTTGACTCTTCAAAACTTTGCTTCTTCTAAAGGTGGATCTGGCATCCCAACAAGTCGGGTAAATTTACTGTGAAGTCTTCTTATCATCATATCATGCACTCATCTCCTGAGCTGTTTGACATTCCGACCCATCCTTCGACAAGTTCTGGCCCGGCTTTTGTCAGGAATCATTTATGGAGTCTTAATTTTCTGCCTCGTATTTTGCACTTCATTTGGAGATTTTGTACTGATTCTCTATCAACATGTGAAAATTTGGAAATGCGACATCTCTCTTTCTCGTCTGACTGCGCGCTTTGCTCATCTCCGATATACTAGACTTTTCATCTATTCTTTTACTGAGTTTGAAAATGATGATACATCATACGATATTCAATATTATCATGATGCAATATTTGCCCAGCATAGATCCAAAGAGGATCTAAAATATCCTTATATCATTTTAGGATATATAAATTGCTTCCCTATTGACAAAAACCTAAAAGCTTTAGACCCAATTCACATAGCTCAAAGCTATTTAAATAAAGACCTTCTACCAATCTATGGGAAAAGACCCGATATTTTTTGAAGTAATTCTTATAGAGACTGAGAAATAAATATTATGCTTTTTCAAAATAATTATCAAAAGCATAATAGTTCCAGAAATTTGGGGAATTCCCCTTTGACAGACCCCTTAGACAGGCAAGGTAATTGTAAATTTATCAAGCTATGCCAAAATTTATACAATTACCATGATTACATGAAAGCATGGGACAATGTATTTATCTATGAACCCAATCAAAGAAAACACTCTTGGTGGATAAAATTCGACATGGATAAACTAACACGGGCAATTCCAACTTGGTTCAAAACCTTTTACTTTTCATAGGGGGTACTCCAAGTATTTATCTACAAAATATAAAACCTATTTTGAAAAAATTCCAAAAAAACTAATAATCACATTGAAAATTTGCCATCTGTAGTATAGTTTGCCATTAATTATAATGTGCCATGGATCCTAAAATGGGATTATGCACTTCAGGATCAACCAAGAGAAAAATGAGAAATCAAATTTACTCTTATATTGGCGAGTGGAATACAGATAAAATGATGGGGTAAAGAAGACTTCTTTGCGGAAGGAAAGACCTATAACCAAAGAGGAATTCTCTCTATACAAACTGTTAGGCAAGCCATGAAAGTCATGGATTCAGAGTAACCAACTCATGAACTACTTCTTACAGAATTATTCCAACATATGAAAAAAGATACCATCACTAATACATGGAAATAAGTCTTTGGGAATAAAGGACTTGATAATTTAGATAAAATTCTACCAAATTCATCTTTAGTAACAACAGAATTTCAGTCTACTACAAAAAGGAAAAGACGAAGATATTGAAGACACGGACATGCTGGAGCAAGATGCTCAAGATCATTATGATGAAGTAGATGATTTGTTTGAAATATAAAAATAAAATTGCAGCAGTAGAGCTTAAAGTCTTTCAACGGAGACAATAATAACATTCACCAATTATGCAAGATGATGCATCCAATGATGTCATATGTATATAATTGTGCTTTATTATTCCTTTTTTTTCTATTTAAGGGGAGTGCGTCGCCCCTTGTTCCCACACCGAAAAAAGACTCATGCTTTTTGTTTTCTCTCTAGTTTCTTTCCTCTTTAATAAAAGTTTTCAACTAAGAGATAGAGTTAGCAATCGAAAGAGATCCCTATCAAGATCATGATTCAATATGTAAGTTTATCATATGAATGAGAATATTCTGTTTAATATTTGAAATATAATTAGGTATGCACGATTTGATTATGTTATTTCTAATAAATTAAATTATCGTTAAAAAAGTTATATGAAAATTACTATTATAAGAAAACATATTGATTACCTTGAAGAAGAATTATCGGTATTCTAAAAATTCCATAATATCAGTCTTATAGAACTGCTATTTTTATTAATCTATTAACAAATTTTAAAATGACTAAGCCGCAGAAAAAATTTCAAATTTATAAAAAATGAATTATAAATCTATAAAATATCTAAGACCCATTAAAAAAAGTGAGTGAATTTGATTATGGATTTTAAATATCACTCAAAACCATAGGCAAATTCCTCCCTGTAAACGCAAGCTAACCTGATTTCCAATTAAATACACCCTTCGCACAGAGGACTAAAAAGAACACGCACACACAACACTATTTTTCAGGGTAAATTAAATATAGCCATCTGATCTATAAGTTTTTTACACTTAAATAAAACTACTTTTTCCGGTTGCTGATTCTCGTATAACCTTTCCGGGATTTATAAGTAGTCATACCCGACCACTATTCCGGAAAAAAACGCACCGTGACACGCACGCACCTTACTAATTAGGCTAATTAGGTATTTTTTAACTGTTTTTTTTTTAAATCTAATTCATTATTTATTATTTACTAAATTAAAATAGTTAAAAAAAAATGAAAAGAATTCCATTTACCTAACTCAATTCAACAGTCACGCTCAAGAATTAGCAATTAGGGTTCCTTATTAAGCCTGCATCTTCACGTGTTCAGAGTCGCCACACCATCTTAAATCGAAACCCTAATATTCTACAAATTGATCGAAGGAATTTGGTGTGGAAAAGAACCCTAATCCCTAATTCTGGAGCGCGACTGTTGAAGTGAGTGAGGTAAATGGAATTCTTTTCCTTTTGACTATTTTAATTTAGAAAACAAAAAATAATAAATTAGATTAAAAAAAGAAAACAGTTAAAAAAATGCCTAATTAGTGAGGTGCAGGCTGTCACGTGTGTTTTTTGCCAGAATTGTGGCCCAACATGACTACTTATAAATCACGGAATGGTTATATAGAAATCTGTAACCGAAAAATTAATTTTATTTTAAGTATAAAAAGGCTTATAGATTAGATAACTATATATAATTTACCCCTTTTTTTTTAACTAATTGAAAGTAGTAACTTTCCCCTTCATTTGTTCGACCTTCTCACATTTAACAACAATATCAAGGACAACACAAAATTCAGCAGCAGTTCCTTTTCTAATCTTCTAAATAAAATCTCAAAAAAACACACAGGTTTCCACACAGTGAATAATGGCGATACAATAGTAATCCAACGTGTCATTCTTAATTATGGCATACACTATACATGAAATTATCTTTCGCATGTTCTTGTTTCAGTGAATAACCTTTACCTTGAAGAATACATAGGGCAGAAAGAGAGTGCACCAATAGGTGGCCAGCGCCGGAGCCAGATCCGGAGGGACGACAATTCCTTTTGTTTCTCGTGCAGGAAGATCGGTGTCCCTAAACAGGCCATGCATAACAAACATCCCAGAATTCCAATAATTACTTTAGCACCTAATTTCGTACGAACCAGCTTTTGTGATGTAACGAACCCATTCCACTGTGTTGTATCCACTCTTTTCCCATACCTGCAGAAATTTCACGACTATTATAACAGTCCTAAATTATTTTGAATATATATCGAATAGTGACAGCTAATACCTTGAGGAAACGAACACGCAGTCCAGATGCTGTAAACATAGGGACCTGCCATACATAAGGTTTATTTGTGAATTTGAAAAACATACAGAATCTCAATATTGTATAAAATCAAAAAAACAATGCAATATAAAACAACGGCTCCCCTAATGTTCCGAGGAAATTGTTAAATTCGGGGGGCGCACAGCACGGTCCCACACAATTGAAGCGTGCAACATACGGAGAGACCCTTAGCCACCAAGTGAGCATCCATCCTAAAACCAATTAGCAATAGGAGGAGGGCCTCACTAGGCTTATAAGATAGTCTCACTTCATTCATTTTATCAATGTGGGACAACTCACATGTGAAACTTCAATATTTCAATTCAATATCTCAACAAAAAATACATTTCTTCTACACTATTAATCAGGTAAAGATCATGCTTGGCATGATTATTGAAAGGTATGATTCTGAATACTCACTCATTCATAAAGATTTCGGTAGGATCAATTCTCATAATAATAACAAATAAAACAGTACGTCGATAGAAAGAGAATATAGTATCATAGTAAATTCTTCTAAGATTTACAACACCTAAAGGATGAAATAAAGCAGATGTAAGTTGGGAATGTGAGGCCAAAGAGAAAGGGGGCAATATAGTACTTGAAAAAATAGTAAAAAACAACACCTATGAATTGGGAGGGGGGGGGGGGGGGAGGGGTCGAAACACCTCAACTTTATATACAATGGGCAGGAAGAACAAAACAGAGAGGTTATATGCACGAAGGGAGAGAGTGGGAATAATGCATATAAACTAGCCCATGACACCACCATTGCATACTTACCAGGCCCAACAACCACAATCAGAAAAGAATAAATCTGAAAACCAATCTTATTTGGTTATTTCAATACCTTCTACATATGCTAGTTGGTGAGGATACTAATATATCAATCCTTCTAAGAGACTTTTTGGTAAACATTTTGTAGAAGATTGGCTGTTGGTAATCTAGCAGATGTGATATCTGCTACCATATTAAAACCCAAGAGAGTTTACATTCCAAAATGTACCTGGTCCAGAAAGTTTCTTGCGTCTATTCCTTTTATATGGATTTTTGTTATCTTATCATTTACTTTTTGTACTTTCTGTAAATTTTTAAGCCCAGCCTCCAGGTATTCAAGTAAAAATAGAAACTTCTACATATCTTAATTTTCTCAATAGGCAGCACATGAGACATACACGGCTATTGTGTAATTATCGGGCAGCTTTCTGCTGATACAGTTGAAAATAATGCATTGCTACAAATTAAACTATTATCACTTTGTTATAAATCACTTGGCTTTAGGCACCTGAAATTCCATCTGAATTGGAGGCCGAGTCCAGGACTTCTTTTCAGTCATTGTGGATATCAGCTCTACTTCAGCACTCAGTGTTGGTTCAGTTTGTCCAGGGAATTTTCTTATCCTGCAAGGAACCCAGTATTAAGAGCGTTACATTTCCTCCACCTTCTAATTAACACAGAAAATGAACTGGGAGCAACAGAACGGGAAGGTGTTCCACTGGAACAGCAATGGAAGTGATCACATGGAAGATGCCAAAAGTAACTTACTTCCAGACCAAACAGTCAGTAGAAGGACTGTACTTTGCCCGGCCTGATGTCACCTGAAAACTTGTTTTTGCCGTTTGCTTTGGTACTGGAATCTTAATTACCACACCAAGCGCAAACATTTTTGCCCCAAAAACACTCTTCACCTAAAATGAAGAAAAACTGTGTCAAAATGCTGTAGATATTATCATATGAACATCAAAATAGCATGACTAACCTTTACATTTACTTCCATACGTGTTCGACCCAATTCCTTGATAGTTGGTAAAACACGAAATGGAAGATTAACTCCCTCTGTGATACGATACCTATGGCAAAAGCATTTTCACTTGTTATAAAAGCAACTAAAATTCAAGGGAAACCTATTTGTTGCAGACAAGATGAATATACTAAATAATACAATCAAAATGAGCATCTCTGAAGACAAATATATCTTAAAATGGGAATTGCCCAAATTTATCATTCCCAAAGCTCATGGAAAGGCAGTCAAGAGAATCACAATGAACCAGTGCAATAGTGGAACACTTGAAAATGAAAATAAGGCTTCTACTGGATATCTTCAGGTTGCATTTGGATTGAAGGATTTGAGAATGATTTGGAAATCAATAGTAGCAAATCTGTTGAAGTTGTGTTGGATTGATATGGATTTGATGCAATCACTTTCATTTTGAACTAATATTTGGGGCATTTGAGTGAATTCGAAATCCACTCAAATTTAAGTTGATTTGAAATCTATCCATTCCAAATCCTTACATTTCAAATACCCCAATCTAGATGCAAACTTAGCTCTTTAAACATCAATGAGTACACTGTACACTTGATATTTTATTAGTCAAGTGTTTTCCCACTTAGGGCCTGTATTAAATATAAGAAAAAGATTTAATCAGATCCAATCTTGTTTTAAATAATCTATTTGAAAAATATTATATATATCTTTCACAGGATACTCAGTAGATGCGGTCAGATACGATAACATTTAATAAATTTCATTCATTATTTTATCTTGCACCAATATCAAGTCCAGAAATTATTGATTGCAAATTAAATCTTAAAGATCAGCTTACTTCATCAATTCAAATTCACCATCTGGAGGAACAAAACTGACAGTCTTCTCTGAGTTGAATCTTGTAAGGTTTACACATTGATGGAAAGTGACATCATCAAGCTCAATAGTTTTCCCACTGCAAATCAACAAAAGGAAAAGGTTATCAAGGAAAACATAAGAGCGATTACAGAGGCTAGTAATGATAAAGCACATGTAGATGCATCTCTCAACTTGAGCAAGGTCTCAGGTGTGAGTCCCTCTTACCCAAGCAAGAAACAACAAACCAGAAAAAGGGATAACAAAGTGCAAGACTGACTGAAGGAATTTATCTGAGAAATGCAGATGTTGCATGGTTTCAGAAAGCAGTCATAAATTCATAGGCAATGTTTTAGAGTTTAGCCACCGTTGTGATGTAGTATCTCCTACTCCCATAGCCCCAAAAGCACGTCTTCTCCATTAATTTAATCTTATTCACCTTTCTATAAAGGGGAAGTAATATTTCTGCCAATCCTCCGATATGAAGAAGGCCAGTACAATCTCAGTGTGTTCGATTCTTCCAAACCAATAGAGGTTTAATGTCTTGGATTCATTGCATTAATTCAACTTGCTACCTGCTGTATGCTCAGCTTCACACCACCTTATGACTCTCAAACAAATTATTTCTTAGAAATCTTAATAACTGGTATTAAGTCCCTCATTCTAAGAATCAAATGGATGTTGAAATTCCGCGTCTTTCAGAACTCGCAAGTCCAGGATTCATCTTAACAATTGAGGGAGAACATTCAGAAATCATAAGGTAAAGTGGTAAACTAAGGGAAAGCAGCTCCTGCCTCTTTGATGCATCTACAGATCATCACTAAATAAGGAGAAGTAACTTAATTATTAAAATGATACATCTATGAAAAGAAAAAAATATCAGAACAAAAAGTACATGCGGTATATAGCGAAAAAAGATTATTATGCATGTTCATGAGAGACCAACAGAGTCTCCCCATGAAGATTTGACATTGAAAAAAGAAAAAAGAAAATTGTCTACAGATTCTAAGTTCTCTATAACATAAGTAATCTAATACAAGTGCAGACACACAATGAATAGGATTACAAAAAACTGGTTCTGTCTATTTCACTAATAACTCAAGGGCATTAACAATCTAGACATGTTTGTTTCACATACACAGTACATGTACTTTCCAATCAGAAGAAAGATAATATTTACGTGCAGCCAGTAACATGTAATTTCACCAAATTTTATGTATATACTCCAGTTTAACAGTTGTAGTTTGATTGATTATAAAAATGAATATAAGCTACCTCTTAGCAGGACGGGACTTAAGCTGCGATTCTTTCTCAAGTCCGATCTTATCATTCAATCCCAACTTCAAATCAGGCATTCCAGAAAGGAAGCATTTCATAAGAATCTTCCCAGTTACATCACAGCGTAGGACACTCCCTACAAAGGCCAAATGGCAAATAGGAACCAGTAGAAATGCTTTATCAAAGATGCACACAAAAAGAATTCTGTAATGGTAACTGAAAAACAAGAGCAAGAAGTAAATGGATCAAATATTTTCACAATAATGGGAATCTTACCTTTTGATGACATAAGAAGATTGACACTTTCCACAATATCAAGAAACACCTGCAAAAATATTCACTTAAAAGATTGACACTTTCCACAATATCAGGAAACACCCGTAAAAATGTTACAGTTGATCGAATCTAATAGCAATAACAAAAACAGTAGAAAATAGTGGCCTATTTTGAAAAGACTACCTCATTCTTCTTATATGCAAGGCCTTCCCTGCGCCAGCCAACAGCACCAGTAACTTGCAAAGTTGCATTTGGGACTGGTTTATCAGCAGTCTGTTTGGTTATTCACACATGAAAAAAGGTCAGGATAATCACCCGATAAGAAGCTTGAAAAGCTTTATCGATTAAATATTATCAGATAACTCTCAATACTAGAAATTTCACAATTATAATACATGCATAAGATAATTGTGAATGTATCTCTAACCTTGGATGAAAATGGAGAACGTACACCTTCTTGAGTTATATAAAGCTTCAAGATTTCAGGTGAGAGGTTTTGAGGATAACCAAAATCCATTATTTCTGCAATTGAAATGAAAATCAGAAAATCATGCAGCCATTCAGTCAGTTTTCACTCCATGAGATGATATATATAGCCCGTTTTACTGTTCTCTTACAGATAGGTAATGAAAGTACCTCACAGGTGCCCAAAACCACTTGTCAATTAATTTTTAAGGGTAACTACTCATCCTCATGTATACACAGTAGTTTTGGCTACAACCATCATACTTGCGGGATTTAATATGAACATTCTGATCCAAGGTGATGTAAATAAATAAAAAATACAAGCCATACAAGCAGAAAAGTCAAGTGTTCCTGTTTTAAATTTTAGCTCCTTAGGGGAAAGAGAATTATAGGAATAAAAAGGCATCCCAAAGAGATTCCAAGAAATCTAACCTTTATAACACTCCTTAACCAGACATCACATATCTATCACTTGTGGAAGACAACTAGGATAAATGGAAACTTCTTGTTGGGAAAAAAAAAATTACAAAAGATTTCCAGCAATCATACCATCCAGTAGTTCATATATCAAAACAAAATTATTGCGGATAGCATCCTCATCAAAAGCCCCACCAAAATAAGATTTGAATAAGGTTACTGCCTGCGCAGAAACAAGATAATTATGTCAATTATACTAAAGGAAATGTCTATACAAGAACTCTATTGTATCGTAGCTCATGTGGAGCCAAGAAAAGGTTTAAAATGCAAGCTTCAACATCTAGGATATAGCTAACACTATTTATGGTAAAAGGACCAAGCAGAGGAAAGAGAAATGACTTATCAACGTGTGAAGCAATTGAAACTGAAAAAACAAGAGAAAAGTTGTGAAGCAATTGAAACTGAAAAAACAAGAGAAAGGCTGTCCCTAAATGGCCACTAGTTCGTCCAATGCAGAATAAATGATGAAACACAAAATACCAAAAAAGGTAATCCAGCTAGCTTGTTTTACTAAATATATGAAATAAAATAATTGTAGATGTACCTCAACAACAAACTTGAATGCACAAGCGACATTTGCATTACTGCTTACAACAATCACAATGTAGACATTGCTAATTCTCATATAAAAGAATGAGCAACCCCCAATCTGCCTCACGGGACAAGTACCAAGTTCCTTTGTTTGCATTATATGTACCCGGAAAGCATCCACCATGTTCCCTCTGATTAGATTCAAGTCAACAGAAAATTGAATAAGAATATGCAGCTTTATGCAACCAAAATTACATTTTTACAGTAAATGGAACTAAAACTTCTCGATAAAACTGAAGACCACAATCAATTGCAAGAAATAAATTGAACAGTTAATAAGAAAATGGAGGCAATAGAAGTTTGAAGCTTGAGTAGAAACTAGAAGCAAAACCTCAACAGCTATGTTGCTCGGACACTTCATTTGGGTGAAGTACCGGCATCAAGACGACACACCGATACCAACACAGGATACGTGTGCAACCTTTCCCGAAATGAAATCGAGAAGGTAGTTTTTCACTAGAACAAAACAAGAAAGACGATATTACAGCTCTGGTTCTGGGATTCTACAAAATCTGAGTACCTGTGTGCACTGGTTTGGACATTAAGGCGTGAAGATGAAAGGAAGGGTGGGGATGAAGATGGTGACTGATGGAGTATCTTTTAGGGTCACACTTTATTTTTAAGCGGGAGGGGACCGAAGGGTTCAGGAATGAGTATTATATAATTTCTATAAGTGGGCGGGCTTAGTGGGTGGTGAATATGGGTGCACTTAACCTGGATAACCTAGAGAAATGTGTGTAGATATTAAATATTTACTCATCTTTATTAACTTATATTTTCTTTTTTTCAATTGAACGGTTAATTATAATATACAAATCTGTAGAGATGTGATACTCTATTTCTGATCCTTTTAGCCATGTCCAGGTATCCTAAATTATAGAAAATAAAATGTCAAGACTCTTGGATATATACCCATGTTGGACACCCGTACCCGAGTCCGAACAATATAGCACAGATATATAAGCAGTTACATAGATGGGACAAAGTTTTAGGCATCAGAAACCTAAATCAATCAAAATTAAGTGCTTAGATGTAGATAATCAGATTTCGCGCATCTATCAAGCTTGGAGCCTGGGAAGTGATGGAGAAGAACATTTTCCCATGGCATCTTACTTTTGTATTTAATAACTTGCTTCAGTTCAATTTTTTATGGTCCTCAAATCAAAACAAAGGGGTGTAGATATTAGGACGCCAGGCCTTCAATAGCTATGTATTAGAAGATATCTGATGTTTAGCCTGAAGAGAATGATGGTTGATAAGATTGCCTTACTCTTATTTAATTACTCGTTCCATGGGCAAGCACAAGCTAAAAATCCTCTTTAAAAAGTATTAGCATTTACAATGAGATTTAAAACGAAGGAAATTGTAAGCAAATTATTTTCTCCTACCTTCTTGTTGCATTTAACACGGAACTCATTCAGGCATATTTATGCAGCTACAGGTAGCTTCTATCAGATATCATATTTTTCCGGTATCTATAAGAAGACAAAATTTTGGATTTTCTGCAAAGATCCGAGCAAATGGAGGACCAATGCACACAACCATAAGATGAAGTTCTAGAAGACCATAAATACCACTTTAGACATGCATATAACATTTCATGAAGGGTGGACTGAATAGCTAGAATAACGAGGGTTGGTAACTTCAAGTTCTTCATCAGAGTGACACACAAGTATCTTATAAAACTAGTTTAAGTGTAAATAGCTAGAGCAGCACACATTTCACAAGTATTTATACAAATCCACATCCACCTGTGCAGTCTAAATTCGAAGACAGCGTTCTGAACACAAATATAGGCTTATGGGGCCCAGTTCTCATTTAAGTGCATATTAGACTCTGCCATTGTTTATGCATGTTACAGACTCTCCTATTGTTTATGAAACTTGATTTTACAAGTTCAATGGAACAGGGAAATGAGGAAGCAACTCTTGCCTAATTATTATTGGTTCCTTATATCTACACCAATTAAACTTGTGATGCATTATTTTCACTGTTTTGTTATTGGATGGGCTGTTTTCTTGCACCTAAATGAATGTGATTATGCTAACCTATAAAGTGGAGTGTGATTAAATTACAAGAATCTTATACAAAAAATGATTAAATTACAAGAGTGAAATGCTTCGTGCTTTTCGTCTATTTGAATCCATGTCAAAATATCTGTTTACCTGGTATAGTGGTGATCAAGTGATAGTAAAACTAAAGCCCCAAGTTACAGTTATACATTGCTTTCTAACGGTACATTACAGAAAAAATGGCTTAGTATTTTACTGATTTGAACGCTTTGTAAATTTCATGGACATATATGTCTACGCCACCATCTAGATAAATCGACACTGTCAATGCCTACTAATGAATTAGAAACCATACTGCAATTTCTGTTTCCAGTGTAATAACTAATAAGGAGTGAAGGACATCTGTAAACTTCATATATTAAAATAATGTCAAGAGCAAACAGCCTCAGTCTAGTTTACCATTTTAAGCAGTAAGTGGCCGGTGATTTAGGTAAGTAAAGGGACATCATTTATCAGAACGCAGAAGCAATGTGATAATAATTGGCATAATGCTAATAATATGCTATATGGTTTTAGTTTCATGGTTAGTTTTTTCAATGGAACTACTCATGAGGACGACCACAGAAGCTGATGCTGGCAGCACATTTGCAGCCTTAAGTGCCCAAGAAAGGGGTGCCTTTTAGTGAGCTTATGCAACAAATCAGAAATATTAATGATTGACAGCCGGGGTAGACTCGTTGTTCTTAAATTTGAGATCTAGCACTACTCGTCTCATGTATCTAAAGCCTCAGAGGACAAAAAAGCCACGAACTTCAATTTTCTTAATCAAAATGGCATAACCATCTCACAACAAAGGGCCTTGAATTTGCTCTAAATTTGAATCTAAGAACTGAAGAAATTCACCAAAACTCAATCCGTAAAATCAAATGATTTTTCATTCAGAACAACTTCAGATTAACAACCAAATCTTTCAACGCAATGTTTATTTAGACAACAACAACAACAACAATTTAGCTAGGTTACTCGCTCTCAGAAATTTACATCCAAGTTTCTCTAAACATCTGAAACTAGAATTTCCGCGAACAGAAAACGACAGCAATACTATAATTCAATATATGCACAAACATTACTAGTGAATTCAGTCTCATAACAAACATTGCAGCAAGAGAATCAATCGCACGCACAACGACAGGAGAAACTAGGGAAAGAGACTCACCCGACATCATCACGATAGAGGCGATTAATGAGGACATCGCCGCGAAGATTGAGGAAATAAATAGCGGAAGCTGCCACTGGCATGGCTACGATCCCACGTCAACTCCGATCCACTCAGATGAGAATGAGATCTGCGTCCGTAAAGCAATTCAAATGTGTTTGTTCTTCAGTCAGCGAAAGCCCTCTTCTCTTCGGGTTTTTCTTCTTTTTTCTTTTACCTCTTTCTTTTTTATTTTTCAATTTATATTTTGGCTTTTTTTCTATTTTTCAGTTAATTAATTGGGGAAACTAAAGCGTTGTCAAGAGTCACACTTTGGAAACTCCAAGAACTCGTTTCTTTTTCTGTTTTTTTTTTCTTTTGTTAGAAAAAAACTAATTGAACTTTCATTTACGAAAAAAATTTGTACAGTAACCGTGAATTTTTTTTTAATGGCCTGTTAAATTGTCTTTCTTTTCTAAAAGAAAAAATAAATAAGTTATTAATATATTAATTTATTATTTTGTGGGAATCATAATGTTAGTTTTTTTTTTTTTTTTGAATTACCATAATGTTAAGTTTAAGTACAGAAAAGTAATATTGGAGAGTTGTAAGTAATATTTGTAACGGTGAAACTTAAATCAATT
>JAUEKW010001158.1:0-24008 GCA_032274785.1 Ajuga reptans
TGCTTATCGAGCTGCCCATATTCTCCATTAAACACTCTCTAATGTTTTGTGGTGTGGCCCACACTACCTTAAATGTTGCTAAGCCCCTGCTCCACAGAGAAGAGGAAAAGGAGCAGTGCACAAACAAGTGATCCGAATTTTCAGAATTATTTTTGCATAATACACACCAATTCGGGGAAAGACACATTTTGGGAAAACGTTTTTGCACATTATCACATGTAAGTACTTTACCCTGAATCAAAAGCCATGAAAAAAGCTGAATCTTTTTTGGTACTGGAGTTTTCCAAATCAGGCTGTGAAAAGTGACATTTGGTTGGGGGAAAAAGGATGAGAAGAATGAATGGCAGGAGAATGAACCAGAAGGTTCTAATTTCCATTGCTTGTAGTCATCCCTATTTAGATCTAGATGTCCTAACAGGGTGCATAACTCCTCAATTTCAGATTCCTTGAGCCTGCGAACAAAATGCAGATTCCATGATATATTATGTGGGTGTCCTTGACCTGGATTTTCTGAGTAAAAGGAGATAAGTTTATGCTTTATTTTAGAGATACAGTATAGGGAAGGGAATTGTGAACGAAACGGCTGGTCCCCTACCCAAGAGTCTTCCCAAAACCTCACCAGATTTCCTTTCCCCACCTGGACCTTAACCGATTCGGCGAAGAGACTGAACATCTTAGAAATGAATTTCCAAGGGGATATAAAAGTGGCTCTTTCAGCCAAGCCGGCATCCCATCCATTTTCTTGCAGTCCGTATTTGCTAGCTATAACTTTGTGCCACAACGCCCCTCTCTCGCTTGAGAACCTCCACCACCATTTACCTAGTAACGCTCTATTCCTAAGCATTAGATTCCCGATCCCCAGCCCCCCCTTTTCTTTTGGCTTAGTTACTGAATCCCAAGCTATCACGTGGTTCTGTTTGCTACTACCATATCCTTCCCACAGAAAATCTCTCACCTTCTTCTCAATTATGTTGGCTACTCCCCTGGGCATCCGGAACAGAGATAGAAAGTATGTTGGGATAGCATCAAGCACGGACTGAATTAGAGTAATTCGAACCCCCTTGGAGAGATAACCTTTCTTCCATCCTGCCAATTTCTTGGAGATTTTTGTAATTACCGGCTCCCAAAACGAAATCTTCAAAGGATTTCCCCCTAATGGCACCCCCAAGTACTTTATTGGCCAATCTTCTTTAGTGCAACCAATTATCCCGGACCAATGTCCTACCGTGTTATGATCCAAATTAATGCCGATTAGTGCACTCTTGTCCACGTTTAATTTCAGCCCCGACATTTCGCTAAAAAATTTCAGCACACTTGTTGTGCCCCTTAAGTTGTCCTCGTCAGCCTTTAGAAACAAGATTGTGTCGTCGGCGAATTGGAGGTGAGTGATTTCGAGTTTGTCTTTACCAACTTCCAATCCTTTGATTACCGACAATTCTCTAGCTCGTTCTAAAATTCTGCCCAACCCGTCTACCACCAAATTAAAAAGAAAAGGTGATAGAGCATCTCCTTGCCTTATTCCCCTGGTTGCTCTGAACTCTCCTCTGGGCTTCCCGTTGATTAAAATTGAGAAATTTGCTGTTTGTAGGCAGCCTTGAATCCATCTTCTCCATCTATCCCTGAATCCTTTCTTCCTCAGCACAAAGTCCAGAATAGTATTCTTAAGAATGCGAGAGGTCAACGCTTGGCCAATTGCTCAATATTATTAGTTTGGCAGGAAGTTAACTATATGCCTATGGTTATAATGTAAGAGATTTAGTAATCTGGTACAGAAGGAAACCCGCAAAGATGGTAGTGCCTGCCTAATGTAATTTTTTTCCCTTGAACAAGGTTTATTTGACAACAACATTTGTTTTAAATCTTTCTTCTAAAATCAAGAGGAGTCATTAATCTGCAGCCTGGTCCATACTTACACTGTTGCATAATATGTCGGTTTCTATCACAAAGATTTGGAAATGCTAGACTTAAGCTTTTCAGTTATTGCTGGGTGAACGTGGGGAGTTAGGGCTGGACATGGTCCTTGCAAAGGCGGAATGGAGTTCTCAAACTTAAGGATCAGTAGTCGAATAATGCTGTTTATATATAGATGTTAGGTTCTGACATTTAGCTTGCATATTATTTTAGATAGAACAAGAAATGAAAGCAGTAGAAAGTAAGTGGGGGGTGGGGGGGGGGGGGGGGGTAGCACCAGTGCATGAGAAAATAAGAGAAGCACTCTTAAGATGGTTTGTACATGTGAATAGGGCTCCTTTAGATGCCTGGTATTGAAAGTAGAACATCTTTGACTCAAATTAAAAGAGGCAGCACCGCAGCAGAAGACCTAAAAAGAATGGGAAAGAAACTATTATAAGTTACATGTTATAGTTAACTACAAATGGAAGCATATGTCTAGATCAAATTTAAACATGATGTTGAGATACTTTCTACATAGCTGACCCTATATAGTGAGATAAATGCTTAGGTTAGTTATTTACCTTTCAACTTCCACTCCAAGTTCTCTTTGGGTTATTTAGTCTTAAGCTTGTAAACCAGAAATCATCATTTGCATGTATCTGCTACTTGATACTACATGAGGTATCTGGTATAGGAGAAGTCTATCATTGGTTCTTCATGTTTTCTACTTGAGTTATGAGATGGACAGGAGGACTCGTGAATTTGTTGTTCTTTGATAGCAAGTCTAAATTAGCCTTATTAAATGATATGGATTTCTTTCATGTTCATTTACTTACACATTCCTACTTGGGTTAGCTGAAGGAATGTCATTTTGGTTTACTGAACCAAACTGAATGATAATTCAGTTAACTGAGTAAGTAGGTTACTGGAAAGTCCAAACCGGAAACCTAATCGCTTGGTTCAGTTTTAACTGAATGATTTCTGGTTAATCACAAATTATTTTCTATATTAAAAAAGTTGTTACTTTTAGGAAACATCCTTCAAAGAAGTTAATGGATTCATAGTAGCAATAAGAGACATTTGTTCAACTTCTGCTAAAGTTCATACACAATCTGATTGACTATTCCAGTGTACAGAACCTTTAGTTCAGTTATAAATTGTGATATCAGGAAAGCAAAAAGGACAGCATACAGATGGTAACAACTAACAAGAAATGATATTCAAGACAAGAAGCGAACTTTAACAACTTTAACTGTTGCCTAGTAGGAAAATAGGATAACTGTTACCTAGTAGGGGAATAGGATAACTGTTACCTAGTAGGAAAATAGGAATGATATACTTCATATACCAAGAAAACATCAAGAAACAACACAAGCCCTAAATCCTAAGAACATATTTATCTTACAAAAACTAGTGCATTGGGGGAAGCTGAATGAGAGAACAGAACAGCAAATGCAGCTATGGGGACAACATTATGGCGATGAACTCAGAGCTGGGGTTTGGGAGACATGTTCTTATCTAAGACTCGTAATATATAATACACAGACAAATATACACACACACACAAAATCGGTGTTTGGTTCAGTGCTGTTACCTGGCCCCTAAAACCAAAAGAGAACTGAACACCGATATATTGAATAAAGAAAACCGAAAACTGAACCAAAATTTTTGGTTCGCCTCGCATGGGGACCATAGTTTTAGTTTTTGTTCGTTGGGGGGGGGGGTGTTAAACCAGACCGTGCACGCCTCTACTGTAAATTCAATTGGAGTTTATCCTCTGCTCCTGCATTGCTTTTCATTATGCTTCATCATGTAAGCTACTAAGCTGTTATTTATTACTTCTTAGGGCTGAGCTCAATCTTTATGCACCAGCCTTGGGACTATTTTTTGGAGACATATATATCACTAACTTTCCATTAAATAATTGAAAGAAAAATTGCTGTATTTTGTTTGTCATTGCATAATTGCATTGTAAGGCAGCTTTGGGATGAAAATACAGGTATATGGGCATGCTAGGAGTAGGGTGATATGGCTTCTGAAGGGATTTTTCTTACTTGGTGGTCAAGTTAACTATTCTTTTGCCTGCAAGTTGACCTTTATACTGATTATAACATAGCATACAAAATTACTTTTTTTAACCTATTTTCTCCGTTCTGTATATTCTATACATGTGCTGAGCTAGTGAATTTAGGTATTTAGATAAGCTCTTATAAATCTGATAACTGTTTCCTAAAATATTTCATGTCTTACAGAAAAAGAAAATTTATGTCTATATGGGCTTCCGAATGAGACATGGGAGGTAAACCTGCCTGTGGAGGAGGTACCCCCTGAATTGCCTGAGCCGGCACTAGGAATTAACTTTGCCAGAGATGGGATGCAAGAAAAGGATTGGTTATCACTTGTTGCAGTTCACAGTGACTCGTGGCTCCTTTCTGTTGCATTTTATTTTGGTGCACGCTTTGGATTCGGTAAGAGTGAGAGGTAAGTATTTGCAGAACAGCCCACATTCTAATGTTTGTTTTGAGAAATAATTTTCCCAGATTCCAGATTCCAGCTTGTAGCTTTTATTAAAACATTATGACCTTACACTTTCAGCAGCAATTGTTGCTCAACTCCAACATAATGACTATGATTAGCTAGTTCTTTTAGGAACTTGAATTTACTCTCTGAGATTATAGTAGATAAATAATCGTGATCTGTTATATAAGGTGGATTTGTATAATTGTTCCGGAAATTTTTCCATCCTTCGATTTAAATAACCTAAATGTTGGTTCTAAGTAGATATCATCTTCACCATCAAGAGTAACGCCCAGTTGAAGAACATCATGCATTCATGGGTCGTTATTGGCACTTGGTGCCCATATTTATTAATCATATGGACGAAAACGAAGAGCGTGGCTCGTAGTATTTATAATTTTTGGAATTATAAACATGATATGTGCCTAAAGGATATTGCAATTTACTAGATTTGTGTATCAAATTGTCAATGTTTTGTTTCTTATAAAAAAAATTGTAATGTTTTGTGTTGTGTTGTACAAGAATACTGGCTTGAGATTTTACTTCCTATGAGTGACAATTGATGATACTGTTGAATAGAGAATCGTATTAGTCTCTCTTCAAAATTCTGTTTCCTCCTACCATATTTCTGTTCAGATTTATTGTGTCTATGATGATTATATAGAGCCTTTTGCTACATCGGGCCTTCACGATTGCTAAAAATGGATTGTGCAGGAAGAGGCTTTTCCAGATGATTAATGATCTCCCTACTGTATACGAAGTTGTGACGGGAGCTGTTAAGCAGGCGAGGGAGCAAGCTGCCACTCAAAATAACAGCAGCAAGAACAAATCTAGTGGAAGAATGGTTGGTTCTTTCTTTCTTTTTTTTTTTCTTTTTTTTTAAGGGGGCATGATGATTACGATGCTTTTAGTTTCTTCTGTGTCTTCTTCTGATTTATTTGTTTGTTATTATTATTATTATTTTTAAAAGCCGTCCCGACAACCTGAGCCGATACCCAGAAGTGCCAAGATGCCAGCACCACCAAAGGATGAGGACGAGAGCGGAGAGGAGGAAGAGGAAGATGACGAGCAGGGAGCGACATGTGGAGCTTGTGGTGACAATTATGCCCATGATGAATTTTGGATATGCTGTGATATTTGTGAAAGATGGTTTCATGGCAAGTGTGTGAAGATAACACCCGCGAAGGCCGAACATATCAAGCAGTACAAGTGCCCTACTTGCAGTAACAAGAGGGCCAGAGTTTGATTTACTATTGTTACAGATTGAGGATGCAAGACACAGAATCCTTAAGCTTTAGAAGTTTGTCTTTAACATGTCAAAAGTCGTATTTTAAACATTAGAATGCTTGCTGATGGATGTTTGTCCTTTGAACTTCCTCTTTTTGTATTTCTGTCTCTTTTGAAGTCTGATTGTATTTTAGTGACTTTCTTGGAAACATTGTGCTCCTGTTATGGAAAGACAATTGATTTCACTCCTTTTTTCCTTTTCCTTTTAATGACATCGTTGTGCAACAACTAGCTAAATACTACTTCCTCCGTCCCATAAAAATAGTCATTTATTTACGGATGTACAATTTTTTATTTTTGGTCAACTTAGTCAATGTATAACTTTTTATAAATGGGTGATTGTTAACTTTACCCTTTATAATTTATTAAACTCATCAATATACTTATGGTATTAAAGTATTAACAGAATTTTATAAGGACGTCAAAGTAACTTTTATTGATAACTAACTATGATTTTTCGAACATGACACTTTTTATGAGATAAGAAATAGTTTTGATAGAACACTCTTTTTATGGGACGAAGGGAGTATTAGATGTACTATGTGCGATGAATGGGACATATTTTATTAAATTAATAATATGTGATGGAATTATTTTATTTTCATAAAGGAACTATTAAATGTATAAGTAACATACCAAAAAGAGAAAAAAAAAACTCTCAACTTGTAATGAAGTATAAAAGATATACGCCATGGTATAAATAAAGTGAACTTGAAATATAAATTACTAAACATATCTAATAAATAAATCCCTCCGTTTCTTTTAATTGGCATTTTAGAATAAAGTGAATGAATTTAAGAATTAAATGGATTGACAATTATATTACTCAGTAATCCATTTCTCTCTCCTTAATCCCTAAAATCACATTATAAATAATTATTCACTCTCTCTCTCTTTGATACGGTAGTTGAAAAGTAAGAGATATTTTAGAATTGAGATAGGGACAACATAGGAAGAAATAGTGAAAAATATCTAAAATAACAATCAATTAAAAAAAATAACAAGCTAAAACGAGAATTAAAACGAAATGGAGGGAGTAGAAACTACAAAAACTGTAATACTTCTTTATTGCCTGTGTAAGCAATTATAATATCTAATTATATATTAGATTCCATATTCAATTGTTTTACTACACTAAAATAACACTCCCTCCGTCCCATAAAAAGAGTACTGTATTAGAACTATTTCTTGTCCCATAAAAAGAGTCATGTTTGAAAAGTCAAAGTTAGTTATCCATAGAAGTTACTTTGATGCCCTTATAAAATTATGTTAATACTTTGATGCCAATAGGATATTGATGAGTTTAACAAATTTTTAAGGGTAAAGATTACAATTACCCACTTGCAAATGGTTGTACATTGACTAAGTTGACCAAAGATAAAAATTTGTACATCCATCAAATAGGACTCTTTTTATGGGACGGAGGGAGTATAATTCTATTTTCTAAAAATAAAACAATAGAAAATGTGACGGTGCTATATATTTAATACGTCATCCGTTCCAAAATAATTGTCGTATATAAATGAGTCTTGGAAATAGAAAAAATGGTTGTCAATAAATTAGAGAAAGATATAACTTTTTAAAAAGACAATATAATAATTAAAATTAAATAACGTACTATGGGTCATTTTATAGGACTCTTTAATCTGTTCGCAGATGACAATATGTTAAAACAATAGCAGATGACAATATGTTCGCAACCCACAAAATTTCTCAATAGTACGTGTTAGACCTATTTCTACGGATTAATTTATTTCCTTGTATATAGTTATCTTTTATGGATAGAATAGATATTGTGTATCTTCATTGATTTGTTGTATCTTTGTAATCTCTTATATATTAATGAAATCCGTAGACCACTAATTTGTGGTGAATCAAATATTGTCTTTTGAAACCCTACCGTCGAAATTTTTCTTTGCTCCTTTCGATGGCTTCATCAGACAACCCAAATTTGCTGCCACTCTACTCTTGTCCATATGCTAACTGTTAAGCTCAATTCTTCCAACTATCTTCTTTGGAGCAATCAAGTTATTCCCCTCCTCACATGTCAAGATCTTCTGGGTCTCGTCAATGGCACTCGCTCCGCTCCTCCCTCGCAGATCGACGATAAGGACGGCAATCCCATTCCCGCCTACCGTACATGGCTCCTGGAGGATCAAAAATTACGCAGCGTCCTTCAATCTTCCCTCACCGAAGAAGCCATGTCGCCTGTCGTTGGCTGTCGCTTGTCTCGCGACGTATGGCTCGCCCTTAAGTCCGCGTTCAGAAGCACCTCTAAAGCCCATGAACTCGTACTTCTTGATGCCCTCTAACTGTCCAAATGCAGTTCTCGAACCGTTCGTGAATATGCTCACAATTTTAAGGAACACTGCGACCAACTAGCTTCCATTGGTCAACTTGTTGATGATCTCAACAAAACGCATTGGTTTTTATGGGGGCTTGGCTATTCTTTTGCCCCCTTTATTGCTGCCCAGATGGCCCTAACCCCGGTACCGTCGTTTCCAGAAATTCTAGAACGTGCTGACTCATACGTTCTCATGCAGGACTCCCAGGATGCCTCTTCGCATGCCGCCTTTGCTGCTTACCAGCAGCGTTCAAACCCTGCCGGTCGCGGCCGAGGACCTTCTGTCCGTGGCAACTCACACGCCGGAAGAAACTCAGGCCGTGGCAATACAGGCTGCGGTTGTAATTCTGGATGGCAACGGCGCCGTCCACACTGCCATATTTGGCGCAATGATGATCACTATGCTGACAAGTGCAGCCAACGCTGACAAGTGCAGCCAACGCTACGTTCAGCCATCTCCGACTGAAGATGCTCATCTTGCTGAAGCCTTCAATAGCTCCTGCTCTCTCTCCTCGTCTTCTGCCTCTTATTGGTATTTGGATACCGGTGCCTCCGCCCACATGACCTCTGCCGCCTCTACACTGGATAATGTTAAGCTCTATTCTGGCTCGGATCGTGTTATTGTCATTAACGAAATTTCTCTTCCTATTTCACATGTTGGCACTTTTACGATATCACGTGATCTTGATCTCTTGCATGTCTTGGTCGTTCCCAACATCACCAAGAATCTTATATCTTTCAATCGTTTAGCATCGGATTATCATGTCCATCTTTTATTTGATGAGTCTTCCTTTGCCATACAACACAAGGTCATAAAGAAAATTCTGGCTCAAGGTAAACGTGTCAATGGTCTTTACAAGTTGGATTCTGGATTTCCTGCTTTGCTTGCTACCCGATCCCCACGTCCCAAAGCTTCGTTTGAACTGTGACATTCCCGATTGGGACATATTTCTTTGTTAAATAGAATTGGTTGTTTGGATGTTACTTCGGTTTAACCTAAAATGACGATATGTCCACCTTGTCAGTTTGCCAAAAATAAACGTTTACCTTTCACTTTAAATGAAAAACGTGCTTCCAGTGTGTTGGATTTAATTCATTGAGATTTGTGGGGTCCTGCGCCTGTCTGTTCTATTGATGGATACAAGTATTATGTAGTGTTCATTGATGATTATTCTCGCTTCACATGGCTTTATCCGTTGTGTTTGAAATATGAATTTTTATGATATACTGCTCAAATTTGCTACCCTTACTCACAACCAGTTCCATAAATCTAATAAAATATTTCAAAGTGACGGCGGTACTGAATTCACAAAGAATCGAGTTCAGGCATTCTTCCAACAACAAGGTATTATACATCGTACATCCTTCCCTTACACACCATCTCAAAATGGTCGCCGAACGCAAGCACATGCATATAACTGAGACTGGACTTGCTATGCTCTTTCACTCTCATGTTCCTACTTCATACTGGGTTGAGGCTTTCAGTACAGCTGTGTACGCGATCAATCGTGTCTCTTCATCCATCCTTCAGCATGAATCTCTTTTCGAGGTTCTCTTCTGCACCGTGCCAAATTATGCTAATTTCCATCTATTTGGTTTCTGGGTTTTTCCATATTTACGACCTTACGGAACGAACAGATTCTCACCTCACAGTGCATCATGTGTTTTTCTTGGTTACAGCAGCATTCAAAAAGGGTTTCGTTACTTCGATCCTACTACTTCTCGGATGTATATTACTCGTCATGCTGTTTTTTATGAGTTTTGTTTTCCTTTTATCGGGACAGACTTCACAAGCATCACTATCGGAGCTTCCCGTTTTTATGTTTTTTGAACCAACGGGCCTCTCGTCTCCGCTTCCGCCTTACTCTACCTCACCACCAGTCACGACGGTGCTATGCGCTCCATGCTTTATGTATGATCATATTCCTGCCCTGCTCACCCACCGCCACCTCCACCTCCGCATGACACCCCCATACCGCCTCCCATTACCGACACTCCTTCAGATACGACAACTTCTTCTCCACCGGTGCCTGCTCTGTCACACCCCATGGTCACTAGAGCCAAATCTGGAATCTTCAAACCACGTCATATTGCCGATATTTGCTACACTAGTCTCATTTCGGCCCTTATTCACTGTAAGGAACTTCAGGGTTTTAAGTCCGTTGCCAAAAGTCCGCAATGGTTTGCTGCAATAGAGGAGGAGATGTCAGCTCTTCGAAAAAATCACACATGGGAGCTCGTTCCTCGTCCTCCTAGGGTTAACATCGTCGACCTAAAATGGGTCTTCCATACGAAATATCTCTCTGACGGCTTGATTGACCGTCACAAGGCTCGCCTCGTGGCTTGTGGATTCACTCAGCTACTAAGTTTTGACTATAATCTTACTTTCAGCCTGGTAGTAAAAGCCTCCACTGTTCGCATTGTCCTTGCCCTTGCCATCATGCGAAACTGGCTGCTACATCAATTGGACGTAAAAAAATGCCTTTCTAAATGGAGTTCTTTCCAAACCTGTCTATATGGAGCACCCACTGGGGTTCTCAGACCCTCGCTTTCCGAATCACGTCTGTCGTCTTAAGAAGGCTCTTTACGGCCTCAAGAAAGCACCTCTCGCTTGGTTTCAGCGGTTTAAAGATTTTCTGGTTCATCTTAGTTTTCAATGGAGTCGTTCAGATACTTCCTTATTTATCTATGTTCGCGACGGCTCTTCTATGCTTTATCTATTAGCATATGTTGACGATATGATCCTCATCGGCAATGACACTACTCTCTTACGCTCATTTATTGCTCACTTCCACCGTAAATTCTCCATTACAGACCTTGGGCGCTTAAATTACTTTCTTGGCCTCGAAGTAACCTATACATCCAATGGCCTGTTCTTGAGTCAAACGAAATATGCCTCCGACATCCTTACTCGAGATGATATGGTTGATTGCAAGCCAATTTCCACCCCACTAGAAGTCATGAGTCTCTTGTTAGTACGGGACCGTCCTTTACTGATCCCACTCAATATCGCTCTCTAGTCGGAGCCTTGCAATATCTCATGATCACTCTGCCTGACTTATCCTATGTGGTAAATTAACTCGGTCAATCAGTTTCTTCAACAGCCAACCGCACTACAAGAAAAACAAGTTTTAATAACGAAAACTCTATGACGGGATGAAAAAATGGTCATTAAAAGAATAAATCTTGCAATTTTAATGAGAGAAGAATGTATGCCTAGCTAAAAACTAATACTTTTAATGAGAGAAGAATGTATGCCTAGCTAAAAACTAATACTTTTAATGATTAATTCTTATTTTCCTAGCTATTGATAGATAAACCCGTCATTACTCCTACAAAGGAGAACCCCCGTCATTATTGGTGAAAAGAATTTGGCGGTCGACATAAAAAAATGAAAATTTAGGCGCAATGTTTTGCCACCAATTTTTTTTTCCTTTTCATTAGTCAAAACAATAAGAAAAAGAAGAGAAAACAAAAAAGGTTTTACTTTCTCTAAACTCTACTTTACAGTTTCTCCAATTTTTTTGGTAAAATAGAGAAAACCTAAGATACCTACACCTTATTGGAACAAAATCTTGTTCCACAACCACAAATCCATCTAAGGAATTCCATTTTACAAGAGCTTGGTGTCGGGATCGAATTTTCAGCCTTGACTTTTTCTTCTCGAAGTCGGCCGCAGCAGACTTGGAAAACCATCATCGTCGCAAGTTGCCTGCTGTAACCCTTTCTCATTGTCTAATTCAATTTTATTGGTATAGTGCAAATCAAGGCTTATCTTCCATATACATATGCTGAATCTTGTGTTTTCCTTATCTCCTGGGTTGACTCTTAATGTTGAATTATGAAATAATTATTTATTGTATGGGTCAAGTTTGGCTTAGTAGTGATTTTAGGGTATTATAATCATAATTTGTTTTGGTATAATAGAAAGCACACAAGTGTACAAAGGAATAGGAGAGGGACTTGATTCTCCTCCATTTTTGTCTATTTTCTCAATAAAACTACAATATGGCACCTGTAAGTTTTTACCTTTTCTTCTGCAAAATACTATCAGTATCAATTTTAGACCCCAAAATGTATTGATAAAGACTATTTAGTAAATATAATCAGTCAAACGTTTTGCCTTTGCTATTTTTACTGATTAATGTCTTTTTTTTGGTGTATGGTCTATCAGACATTTCATTAAACACCTTTCCTACTGTTTATGTTTCTTAATGTATCTATGTTGTGTTACCCTATGTATAAATCCACAATCTTGGCCCTCAAATTTCTTGGTTAATGTTAGTATTTATTCATCACAGTTAATAGCTAATAGGGAGGAATATGTGGCTTTGTGATGGAATATTATTGAGGATACAATAATCCTAGTCCTATGTTCAGGTTTTTGGTGTTCAAATGTCTTAAGTTCTTCTATAAATTTCATCCATCTATATAGTGCTTGAATTTTTGAAAGTGTCTTTTGTTTTAGTTGAAATATATTCTGCTAAGACGGACAATTGTTATACAAATTTAATTCTTTTGGAACATGCTAACCTGAAAAGTCTAACAATTTTGTTGAAACAAATACTCTCATCTGGTTCTACCAATGATGTTCTTTTTTATTCAGGATTTTTCGTACGAAGACTTGCTGAAGAACTGTGACAAGGTCCAACCTTTCATTGAGTAAGTCCACCCATACATAATTAATTCTCTTTTTTCCCTTAAGTATACACATAAATTTGTTATTTATCTTGTAATGCAGAGAATACTCTCAGAATCATCAAAATAGTATGCAAAAAGTGTCAGATGGGAGTGGAATACCAGTTTTATTGATTGGTATGCAATGAACATATACATGGGAGGGAAGACCACCACAAACAGATGACCATTTGGATTATTTATCAATGTACTTGGTGTTAATGATTGATAAGCTTCACATCTGGTTTAGCAGTTTATGTCTCACATGCTTATTTATGTGTAATATTCTCTGTTTCTTATCAAAAAATTATGTGTAATATTCACAGATTTGCTCCCCCTGCAATTCCCAAGGATTTTGTTCCTCATCATAAATTTCCTGCTCCTCTTGAAAATGGTGGCAAGATTGCTGAAATTCCTCCCACTGAGGTCCCTCCTCCAGAAGATAACAATCTTAAGGTCTTGATTGAAGGGGTTGCAACTTTAGTTGCTCGTTGTGGCAAGTTGTTTAAGGATCTCTTTAGGGAGAAGAATCAGTCGAACCCGCTGTTTGCCTTCCTTTGTGGCGGTAATGGTTCTGATTTTTATGCAAGGAAACTCTGGGAAGAGCGCCAGAAGCGTGGTGAGCAAACAAAACTATTGGAAGGAAAGAAGCCTCAGAATTCAGAACAAATGAATGCTGAAAGACGTGCATCAATTTTAGGAGAAAAGGCCCTTGAGAGAAGTTCAAAAGATCTAAGCCCTTTGGTTGCTTCTGCTGGTTCTGTTAATGTTCAATTTAAACTTACAGATACATTCACCAAACCTGCATCTGCTGTGAGTAGCTCAATCTTTTACATTGATCTGTCAGATATTTTGTGATTGGTCATCTGTGTAATTCATGACATCGATTAATTTTTCATTATTTCCTGTATTTGTTATAGAATGAGCAAGCAGATATTAGGAAACCTTTTCATGATGACCCTGAAAAGCAAAAAAGATTTGAACAATTCTTGAAGGAGAAGTACGAAGGTGGTCTACGAACTAAAGATTCTGGTGGTGCCAGTAACATGTCTGAAGCTGCCCGTGCTCGTGAAAAACTAGAATTTGAAGCAGCTGCTGATGCCATACAGAAAGAAAATTCAGATCGAGGAAGACAGGGTAGTGGTCGGTTAGTTAAAGATACGTTGCCTGCAGCAGCATTGCAGTTTACTAGTGGTGGAGTAGAGGTATATTTAGTGGCAATATATTTAGTGCAATGAAGGTTTTGTTGAGGCATGTTTTTAAAGTGCAATTCATGCCCTAATTGTGAACACGAATGGTTTTGCAGAAAATTAAAGATCCAGTGGATGATGAATTGATAACCAAGGCAATGTATCCAAAACGTGAAGAGTTTCAATGGCGACCTGCTCCTATTTTATGCAAGCGTTTTGATTTGATTGATCCTTACATGGGCAAGGTAATTCTTGTCCAAATGCTTCCTTGTCCTTCCTATCTTTTCTATATTATTCCATTGTGTTTCCGGTAGTTCTCTTTTTCTTCTCTTTTTATCCCAGTCCTTTCACGTCCAAATTTTATTTACTTACTAGCATTTTCATTTAAGACCGACTTAAAATGTTGTTGCTGCTGAGTTGCTATGTTCTGTTACATTTTAGAAAGCAGAAAGAAAATTCCGATCACCATGAATAGCATCTGAGGATTCTAAGTTTGTCTCTAACTTAAGCGCATTCAAATGAAAAGGGAAACAAGTTGATTATAACAGGCAAAAACAATTTCATTTGTGCATCAAGTGAGGTGTTATTCTTCTTTATGTCCATCTCTTTTTCTTTTCATTAAAATTAAAATTTACTTTTGAAGCAAGTCTCCTTATTTAGTAGTGAAACTAAACCTAGATACTTTTTAGTACTGGTTATTCTTGCTGGTTGTTCGAAGGGAGAGAGAGGGAGTGGAGGAATGGAGGGAGGCTGGATCATTATTAGTTGTGCGAAACGATTAAGATAGTGAGGAGGAGATGACCTCTCACCTCGCGTAACAGGGAACTTCTGGTGCCACTTAGTAGAAATGAATGAAATACTTGGTGACCGGAGTGAATGAAATATGCCATCTGTTTTTTTTTTTTAGTGTGGGGAAATATTTTCTATTTCTCGTTTTTCTGACTGTTTGGCCTAACAAGAATGTTTATATCCTTATCGCATATGCAGCCGCCTCCTGCTCCACGTGCAAGGAGCAAATTGGACTCTCTAATCTTCATGCCTGATTCCGTCGCAACTGCAAATTCAGGAAAGCCTTCAGTTCCTCAAATTCACAGTGGAAAGGAAGACAGAGAAGCAACAGAGAAAGAACTTGAGAATCAGGTGGAAGTTGAAATTGTTGAGAGGCCCGTTGATCTATACAAAGTACTTTCTCTCTCCCTGAGTATCATTATATATTATAATTCGTAAATGCACATTTTTTACCTCCAACATTTTCATTTAATTTGACCTTCGCCTCGCCTCCTACACTTCTCCTGTTTAATAGGTTTTCCATTTGATATTCGTCATTTATGTAGGCCATTTTTTCTGATGACGAAGAAGATGAAGTGGAAAATAATACACCCAATCAACCGGAGGATCCACAGAAGAAGGTTGAAGCTGCAAACACTACTCTGAATCGTTTAATGGCTGGCGATTTCTTAGAATCATTAGGGAAAGAACTCGGTTTAATGGTTCCTCCTGAGATGCCACAGCCAGAAAATAAAGCTGGTGCAAGCAGAGTTCCTCCGAAAGAAACTATTAAAGCCGATACACCTGTCGGAAGTTCTAGAAATCGAGAAATTTCAGAAAAGAAATCAGACGATCTACAGAACATTCTGGAAGGTACAATAAACAATGTAAAAGACCCGCAAGTAGATGGTAGTAGAATTGTAGATAGAGGTCTTGTTGAGGATGGTAGAGGCAAAACTCGGGATCGGAGTAGCAGCTCTTCAGAAGATGACGAAAGGAGCAGAAAGCACTTGAAGAGTCACAGGCACAGAAAAAGGAGAAGCCGTAGCTCAGATAGTGACACATCTTATGACTCTGATACTCGAGGCAAACATCGGTCGAGTTCCAGAAGAGACGACAGGAGTACCCCTCGGGAAAAGAGTAGCAGCAGAAAGCATTCAAAGCACCGGAAACACAGGATAAATGACTCTCACAGTCGATCACATCGTAGCTCTGAGCATGAGAAACGGAAAAGAAAGAAGAATAAATACGAGGAATGAGCAGAAGACTCAACTGGATAGTTCAAGATTTTGGGGTTGGATTACATTCAACGAAATCATGCCCCTAGTTCTTAAAGGTATTATGTCTGAAGCCGATATTCGGTTCGATCATTTCACTGCATAGCCAAAAGCTCGCCCCCTCCCCATCCATTATATTGGTGTCGTTCCTACCGCTGTCCTAGAGTTTTCTTCGCTTGATGCAGATTTCGTTAAACAACATTATTTGTTTCAAAAGTCTGGGGAAATGACTTTTAACTTGAGCTATTGCATTAACGATATGTTGGTGTTTGTACAAATTAGCAATGTTCTAAAAGACGCTAGACGCTAGTTGGGTGATACACTGTGTCTAGCGCCTAATCCCGGGCTCGAGCGTGGTGAAACGAGATCTAAGGGGGGATGAGTCGGGTAGAAAATATAGGTGGTCGATGATAGTCTAGTGCTTAGGCGGTGTGGCTTAGTCAAAGCTAGACGCGACCTTTTAGAACAAAACAAATTAGCAATCTTGGTCCAACTTTTTAGCATTACCTACCACTATTTCTTCTTAATGTTCTCCGGTTCTTGTGGTTGGCATATATGTATGATGGTGCATGTTACCATAATACACTTAATTCAATACACTAATTTAGATTATTTTCCTTAGCGAAATACCAATTTTCATACTCAAACAATGATTTTATTTCAGAAGGCATACTCACTATTTACGATTCATCATAAGTAGTACGACGAGTGTCATTATGTCATATTTCTTGGTACCCTTTGTTTACTTTCCGTTAAAGTTCCTTTAATACACTTCTTTTCTTAGAATTTTTAGTCGAGATGGACCAAATTGAATCTAGTAATTAGCCGACAACTTTGTATGTTACAAATATTTTTTTGGTAACAAAAGATAATGTTAAAAAATTATAAATACTTATAAAGATCTAAGAAAATGAAAAAATAATGTATGATAAATTACAAAATAAAAAATCAGAAAACTAGAAATAAATTCAAAAGATTTCAAAAGTTTACTAAAAGATCAATAAATTAATGACCTAGCACCCATATCCAAGTCCTGAATCCTGATCCTATTCAAAGAACAAAATTTCTTTGTGCCACACACAAAATTCACTTAAAGATAAATAGGTCTCCTTATCAATATAATAAGATACATGTATACATTTAATAAAATCACTGAACAATCACACACAAGACTCACTCAAAGATAGACAGGTCTCTTTATCAATATAATAAGATACATGTACACATTTAATAAAATCACAAAACAAATTTGTTCCAATTTTAGTTTTTTATTTTTTTTTTATTTTTTTTTCAATTTGCTATATATAAAGAATTACTGGTGGTAGTTTATGATTGGTTTATTAATTATCACACAAAAAATAAATTTTGTTGTTATCCCTTTTAAATATATAATTATCTAATTAATATTTTTTTCCCTGATCTTTAATTTGACATCTATTTTTATATTTTAAAATAAGTTACATAAATAAAACTGTTTGTCAATCGTTTAGGTTATTTTGTGTATGTAATGTGAGTTAGAATTTTTATATTTGGGTTTGAGTTGTAAATACAAAATAAATAAACATATTTTAAAAGGTAGTTATTTTGTTATAAAAATATTGATACAAGTATTTATTGAATTTATTTTTATACTATTAGTCAATTTAATTTTTCTTTAAAAACCTTAATTCTATTCTGTAAACAAATCATGCTATTTATCTTTTATAATGTAATACCTCATGCACTTGTATAAGGGATGGAAAAATATAGAGATATACTTTGTTTACACAGACACACATATATATATAAACTAAAAAAATTTAGTATTTTTCCTACATCCTAAAAAATAAATAACTTTTTTATTTTTAATTCATTTTCTACTTAAAAATAGATAAAATTTTGTTGTGTTTTCCTTGTATTAAATTGATATAAAATATAAAACTTATAACAAGCATCTGTTGGATGATTATTGATCTTATGTTTAAATATCAATTATGCTTAACTATTTATATTAGATTTGGACAACAAACAAACATAAATTAAAAAAAAACAGTTATTAAATTAATTTTTTATTAAATAACTTAGAAACTCTTTACGTAAAAATTTAACTTATTCAATTCATTTCATTCAATTATTATAAAATAAAACCCTATAATAACAACAACAACTCCTTCACTAGCATCTTAAATTATTCCCAGGATCAACCTGAAGTTGATTACAGTACTGCGTATAATACTCAACACGAGCACTAACAGTATTAGGGTTTCCTCCATCGCACTCGAGCGGGCCATTAATCGCGCGAATCGTAGCTCCAAAACCCTGGCCGGAAACAATGGCGTCATGGCAGTTGTTCATCCAGTACCACAAGGCTGTCTTGAAGGAGATCACGCGATCCGTGGCCACCACTTCGGGGTTGTTCAGACCATCGAAGCCGATGCTGATTCCGGCGGGGCCGTAGTTGAAGTTCCACGATAGTTGTATGGGGCCGCGCCCATAGTACCCCTTGTTGGGGGCGCAGGGATACTGTGTGTTGCCTTCATCGCAGTAGTCTTTAGATGGACCGTCGATTTCTTCGATGTAGCACATATCTGTGTAGATGAAATGTGTCAAGTTTATTTTATAGGTCCTGTATATGTGGTTTATCCACTATCTAAATACACATATTCACGTACATGCATCTGTGTAAATTTGGTAGCTAGTACCTCTTCCTTTTTATAACATGTATATATTTGAAGTTTATGAATAAGAGAAACTATAAATAAATTTAAGAAATTAGTACAAGATATATTTGGTAGTACCTCTTCCTTTTTATAAGTATGTCACGTGAGTTCAACAGCTTTTTTGAGTTAATAATAGATTTGGTTTCTGGGTTAGTCTACCTCACAAAGATAAACCACTTATTATATTTTGCATATCATAATTTTTAATTTTCACGTTTTTCCCTATTCTGGGCCAAAAAGCACAATTGGTCCCGTATCTATTTACTTTTACGATTTTAGCCCCACAATTGGTCCCGTAAAAATCGACGAAATCGACGGGACTAAAACCGTAAAAGTAAATAGATACGGGACTAATTGCGCATGTCATGTTATTCTCCATATCAATCAAATATTTTTTTTAGAAAACCAATGAATTATAGATATATGAAAAAAAAAAACTAGAGTTAAAATTAGATGGTTTAACTATATTAACTATTATTTATTTCTTAGTGGAGTGGGGGAGTATTTATTATTTTAGGCATCGTTTACTTTGCTAGATAACATAGGAAAATTCTTCTTTATCTAGTTCTACTACATGTTTACTTTGTTATATAAAATCAACCGACTTATCCATATGACCCGGGATAAAATCAAGAGAATGGGATAAATTGGTGGATAACTATATAACGTAACAATACTCTAGATAGTGAAATTAAATTTACATATCCACCATTTTGGTTGGCAGAGTCACTCAATTTTACTAAAATGTATATCATTATCCTTGGATTATACAGAAAAGTAAACGTCGAAACTTTTCCACAATAATATCCTTATCCTACACAATTATCCAATACATTAGATAAAAGCACTATCCTTTTCATCCAAAGTAAACGCAGCCTACTATATACTACCTTCCTTTATTTTACATACAATTTTAGGTTTTGTGAAATGTTAATAAATAGATGTCCTTTTAGTTTTTTCCCCTTTCTCTATCGTTGTTCCTAAAAAAATCTCTAATATCCTAACATACCCTATCAAATACCATAAATTAATAGAAAGAGATATCATAAAAAAAAAAAAAAAAAGAGAGGATAAAACTAAGGGATTCAAGGGGAGAGAAAAAAAATTAGTTAAATATTTATTTGTCCATTCCTCTTACCTCTTAATTTTCTTATTCAAATTCAATATCGCATCTAAGAAAACAAGGTAGAACTTTACTGTACCTTAATCATTAGAATGAAAAGGGGTAATTGTAATAATTAACTCCAATATAGAACAATGTACGTAATTTAATTCAAAGTGGTATAATTTGGTCCCATACCTAATAAATTCTTTATTAATTAAAAATTGACCTGAAGTGAGTGGTCCTTGAACTAACACATTAACATGTTAAAGGCCACATGAACCACACTTATAGTAACAACTCACGCATAAATTAATCAGTCAAGGAAATATATTATAAGATCAAACATTTAATTTATTTATTTTTAGAATAGCCTAGCTAGTTCAATATAATATATTTTTTTGGGTGGTTCAATATAAATTATTAGTAGCTAGTGTGATATAAAATATTAATACATTGCTATTTCGTAGAATTTGACTTTCACTACAAGGAAAAAATTAAATTAGAGAAGAAAAATACATCTCTAATCATTTGATATCTGCTCTAAATTAAAGTAGTGACGAACATGAGACGAAATGCTTGAGAGACCAAGTTACCTACAGCATAGAGACGGACTAATATTCGGTTACTATTTCGTCACTAATAGGATACTAATAATTTTTTTATCATTTTCCATCACTATAATTATATTTCTATTTCGTTTTTATTTAATGACTCGTATTATCCGTTACTAATTTCCATCTCTGATATGAAATTTTCTTGTAGTGTTTATAAAATACAATACCAATTCTCTTTATCAAAATACCAAACTCTATTGTCCATATATAATATTTCAATCTTCAGAATTGATTCAATGGCGTATCTTTTTTAAGTTAACGTATACCTAACTTAATCTCAGCTCAAAATATCTTATCCAAGAAATAATTAATTAGTGAAACATAACCTCAAAAAAATAAATAATAATTAGAAGTCGTTGGGCGCTAGTTAGACGGTGGACTGAGGCCTAGCGACTAGTCAAGGTTTAGGTGGAGTTAATCAGGGCCTAGGCGTGGTTAGACGGGGAGAAATATGTCGGAAAATAAATATACATGGAAAATGAAAACCTAACACATAGATGGAGATTAATCAGAGTTAGTCGAAAATTTTTGCAACAGAGGAAAACAATAAACATTAGCTAGAGAACTTACGTCCAGTCTCATGCGTGACATGGGCAAAGAACGCCGCGATCTCACGCTTCGAGTCGTCGGCCGACCCGACCCGACCGAACTGCGAATACGAGTTCAGCGCGTCAAGGAACGCGCCACGGGTGTAGAACCCCTTTCCGGCGCAGCTGGAGGCAGCCTGATCGGCGATCCCGTTAAAGAATGCATCGGTGACAATATCCGGCACGGAGGCGCCGTTGGTGGCAGGCGGAGCAAAGCATGGGCCCGACTGACAGCCTCTGCCGCAGTAGTCGTTGGTGGTGCCGCAGTAGCCCCACTGGCTGCAGCATTCGGTCGATGTGCAGCCGCAGTTTTGGCCGGAGACTAGTGTTCCGCCGGCGAGGAATAGGGCTGTGAGTGCGAGGGTAAGTAAAGGTTTTGTTTGGATGAGGAAAAAAGCCATTTTTTTGTTTTTTGGTTGATTATTTGGGAGAAGAGTTTGATTTTTATAGAGGAAGTGGGAAGAATTTAATGGCAAAAGGGGGTTCCATTGTTGTGTGGAAAACGTGTATGTGCATGAAGTTTGGTTTGTAAGTGGACTTTGACTTTGTCAAAAAGGGTTTTGGAGATAATAGGAGTTGAGGTTTTATGTATTTTAATATTTATACTTTTATTTTTCCTACTATTTTATATTTTATAAAATACATGCATAGAAAAATATATGTGTTTGTTTATGACTTGGGGAGCCGAGGTATTGTTGGCTAAAACAATCAATATGTTAATATCTTTGATTATTATAATAATTTTCAAACAATCAATATAATTTTTTTTTCTGAGCCCTTAACCTAACTAAAACAAGACAAACAAAGCACATGATCGGTTAGGGATCCCCCAATTCTATATATATATATATATTTTAAATTGAGGGGGTGGATCAAATGATCTGTTTCATTTTCGATGTTCTACTTTATATTACACGTCAAAGTTAATAGCCTATACCATGAATCGTGGACCTTGAACCCACGAACCATTAGTCCTGAACCTGTAAAACATAAGACGTGAACCATGAACCGTGAATTTATTAATCATGAAATAAAAATATAGTCTAATTACAAAGATTATACCTCAGACAGTAAATTATTTTTTTTTAAAAAGAAAACTAGATAGTAAATTTGTACCCGAACCATGAATCTATGACCCATGAACCATGATTATTGGACCATAAAACTGAATCATGAATATAAAACTAAATTTTCTATAGAAAAAAATTAGAAATTATTATTTATTTTAATAGAATATAAGTGGAATAAAAAAAAAAGGGAACAAACGATTTCATGCCATGCGGCGTACTGGCCCCTCCAGCCACCCTCGGTCTGTCTCTGCACATAATTAGCCCTGAAGATATGCAATTCTTACTTTTCCTTTTAGCATGCAATACGAGATAATGGATTCTGATGGAGTCCAAAAAAACTTCTGTATTTTTACGTAATTTCAATTTTAGTCTAGTAAGTTTTAAAAATATTCAGTTTGAGGACAAATTCAGCCAGAGGACACAGATCTCACCGGAGTTGCTGACATGGCACTGACGTGAACTAAAAAAAGACTGTCCGGAAAAGTTGCTGACCTGATAATTAATGACGTGGCATGTCCAGCTGGGCAACCAATTTCCACGTCTAAAGCTCTACTGGAAACCCAAAATTTTGAGGCACATCCGCGCCACTTCAGCGACTCCGCCGGAGCCGAAATTAGTGACCTCCGGCGGAATTTTCTCAAATTAGATATTTTCAAAACTTACAGGACTAAAATTAAAATTACGTAAACATACATGACTTTTTTTGGACTCGCACTAAATTACAGGACTAAAAAAAAAAATTTCCCTGGATTATGATAAGAAATATAAAAAACACTATATAAAAGTAGAGTGAGTCTTGCGTGTGACGGTCACACGGTGTGACAACTTGTGGCGAAATACACTTTTACAGGAAAAAGTGATACTTTTGACCAAAACAGTGATAATTTTACCCAAAACAGTGATACTTTAAAAATACTGATACTTTTGCAAATAAAGTTTATACTTTCGGTACAAAAAGTGATACTTTTTTTTTCCAAAAAAAGTGATACTTTTCTTTAATAGTAGTGATACTTTTACTATAAAAAGGTGATATTTTTTTCCGTCATATAGGTGATACTTTGGTACAAAGGGTGATACTTTTTTAGTCCCAAAAAAGTGATACTTTTATTTAATAATAGTGATACTTTTACTATAAAAAAATAATAGTTTTTTCCGTCACACGGCCGTCACACCATGTGACGGTCTCACGCAAGTTTTTGTCATAAAAGTAATAGTTGGATTTCTCTGCTCTAAAGAATCGCTTCATCGTTTACGCTACAATACAAAAGGTCTTTTGTGGAATATTTGTTGAGATTATAATTGTGATCACTGATAATAAGTTATTTGTGACAATTTGTTGTCACAAAACTCTCTACACTGTTGCAAAAAATATTTGAGACCATTTTTTGTCGCCTCAAATACATTATTTACGACCGAGTTATTAAGACGACTAATTAGTAACGACATGTTGTCACTAATAATAAAGTTATGTGACAAATACTCATTAGTTGAGACTACATTCATTAGATTTCATATGTATTTTATTTATATTTTATTTGTTTTGGTCTTTTGCATGTAATATATACTGATAAGTGATAATGTTGAATTAGGGGATTAACAATATTTATAAGAAAATTGACAACATTTTCACAAATAAGAAAATAAGGGCAGGAAATTTTAGAGACGAATATTATAAAGATTAAATATTTTGTCTTAAGTTCGTTACTAATTTAATTTAGAGTAATCATTACCTTATAATAGTGAGGCAATGCACTACGTAAGCTACAGCTAAGGGAAGCATTTGTTGATTATCACATTTGTAAGGGTGTGTTTGATTTCCACTTGGCCCATCCGGATTCGGCTTGGTCCAGTCTCAATGGTGTTTGATAAGTGCCCGCTTGGCCCAGCCGATCTGGCTTGGCCCAGCCTCAATATATTATTATTATTATTATTATTATTATTATTATTATTATTATTATTATTATTATTATTATTATTATT
>JAUEKW010001159.1:4199-14728 GCA_032274785.1 Ajuga reptans
ATTTGTCATCGCAAGTACTGCGCCAGGACCGCGTCCTCAGACGCATACACGCCTGCGATGCCATCACCCCCTCCGATCTCCCCCATGCGCGGCGGTTCAGTTTCGGTCTCGCCGTTGGCGTCGCCGGAGAAATTCTGCCGGAGACGCTGGAGAAAATGCTCGATATTTGTGATACTGTTTTCGTCGATGTTCAAGCTTTGATTCGCGTCTTCGATCCTGTAACTGGAATTGTAAACCTCGTACACTTGAACGATTCGGGGTTCGGTCATCTGATCCCTAGAATTGGCTTTCTGAAAGCCTCGTCGGATGAGGCGCCGTACATCGACGTGGAAGCGGCGAAGGAGGATTGCTGTGTGGTGGTGACGAATGGGGAAAAAGGGTGCACGGTTTATTATAAGAATGTGGAGCAGCAGATTGCTCCTTTTCCGATTGTACAGGTGGATCCAACCGGCGCCGGAGATAGTTTTCTCGGCGGGCTTGTTGCCGGGCTCGCGCATGGGCTTGCCGTGCCGGATGCCGCCTTGTTGGGTAACTTTTTCGGGTCGCTTACTGTCGCGCAAATTGGGCTTCCCAAGTTTGATTTAAGACTGTTACAGGTTGGTTGAAATCAATCTTTTTTTTCTTCATTGCATTTTATGATCCTTGTTATTTGGTGTTAATTTTCTGCTTAATTTGTTGCATGTGTTATTTATCCTTTAAATCAGTAAATGATTGGAATTCAGAATTGGGGATGACAACTTGTAGTTGGTATTGCCAAGCGTGGTAATTATTAGCAGATAAACTGTTCGATGAATTGCTTGTGTAGAACTTAACTTGCTCTTGTTTAATTATGTGTTTGAGTCACTTTCTTTGAAGTGATATACTAAATCATAAGTATTGGGTACACTATACCTAATTATGATTAAGTACGCCCAATACTTGTGATCTAGTATATATCACTTCATAGAAAGTGAATCCAACGGATAATTAAACAAGAGCAAGTTTTGTACTACAGAAGCAAAGAAGCAATTCATAGAACAGTTGATCTGCTTATTATAATTATCGCTCTTGATTTCTGCTTAAGCTATTCTTTATGCTTTTTCCTATCCCAGTGTATAGTTGATAATTTATACTCTTGGAATTATTTTTATGCTGAACAAAAGTCTTTTTATCATTAAATGTTGAATGGACACTTTTGGCTCCTGGAAGTCGAAGAGGAGGGATATAAACCTATATAACTTTACTGATTGTGTATATCAGTAGGAGTTGTGAATTTTTCGGCCAAAACATGGAGTTGGGATTCACATTTTACTTAAAAGGCCTCTTACACAGATTCTCATGAATGACAATTTATATTTTCTGTACTTGTGATATCTGTGTTCTTGTGAGAAATCCACCCTCTTCTTTTCCACACGCACGTACCCCCTTATGTCTTCTGTGTTCTATACGCTTTCTTTTTGTTTTGATATTCACTCTCTTCATTGTGTTTGCGCTTTTTATCTTCTTGTATCAGATTGTATGTTTTTCTATCTGTTTTTTTGGGGCTGGGTTTTCAAGTTTGAGTACTCCATTGAGATTCTAAGAAAGATGTTGAATGATATAAAATTTTCTCAAAGTAAGGCGGTTATACTGATTTTCTGAGCCATTTAATGACAGCAAACAGTTTTCTATCTTGCACTGTATTTTACGGTACTATCGTTCTTGTCAGTTTGAATCTTGTTCTTCTGCTGATGCATATGATTTTGGAATTCTTCTAGGCAGTGAAGGATGAGGTGCAAAGAACGAGATTGCAGTTGCTACGCAACAACCATGAAAGTCTAGACGACAAAGTGGTGTATATGAAGCCTCTGGATCACGAAGAATTCCGTTTAGCACTTGTTAGAGCTAAAACGCTACCCGTGTCTCCAGTCCAAGAATGCCCACAGGAGTTGCCAAATTCTCCTAGAGTGATGGATCATCATAACATCTCCTGTGGTGTTCAACCAAAACTATTCTCACCCAATGCTTGTGAAGAACCGATTAGGTCAGGCAATCAGATTCCTTGATAAAGCTATTGTACTCCACTCCCACCCCCAAGCCAACAGCTAAATAATACGGAAAGGAAAAAAATCCGAAAATAAAGAGGGGAGATTGAACCCTCAGGCACGAATCCAAGGTATGATTTTCAATCCGACACAATGAAAGTGCATTTCGTGCTTGTGGTAGAGTTTCAAATTTGGGGGTACTATCTTCATCATGACGAAGCAAATGAAGAAGGGAAGATACAGGCATATTTTAGGAGGAAGTCCCTTGCCTAGAGCGGGTGCGCTTGAAAATAAACACTAATGTTATCTAACGAGACAAGTCGTCTAACTTAAGCATCGGAGGACTTTCCGTTTGTTGGGCAAATTTTGGGTTTTGCTCTAGTGTCCTTTATGATTTAGGTAGTGGTATATTATTCTCCTTCCTTTTTGGGATGTTATGTTGTACATTTGAAGCAAGAAAAAAGATGTTCTTTTGTTTATCTTTCTTCCAAGATAGAAATAAGAGTCCTACAACACGAATATGTTACATGTGATCGAATAAGTCAAATCAATAGATAGATGAAGATATATAAGTTAGAATTTGTAGCTTTAGAAAGTAGTACATTTAGGGGTGTTTTCCCTTGCTTAAAATAAGCAGCTTTTTGGCTTTTAGCTTTAGAAAATCTATTTTAGGTATTTTAGAAAACTGCTTCTGCTTAAAAAAAAGTCAAGCAGTTTTTACTTGCTTTTATAGCTTTTAGTTACTTTTTTTAATTAAAAGCAATTTTATCTCAAACACTATCTACTTTTACTTATAAGTAATTTTTTCTACAATCTCTAATTTAATTACTTTTCTAAAAGTAAAAGCAAAGGAAAACACGTGGATAACCTTTAATTCCAAAACCGATATAGGAAGAGATATTAAAAGGATTTGATTATGTTTTGTTAAATAAGGTCAATAATATTTTACACAACTTCCAATTTCATGGGAAATATTAATATCAAATATTTTGTACGCTCCCATATCTTAGCAATATTTTGCTAAATTTGTTTCAAATATTTTCTACTTACATGTATCCAATAATATGTTTCAAAATCTTATTATATATAAAATCTTATCTTGATGATAAATTGTTGGAATTCAAGTGAACAACATATGGATACAGAACTGTCTCGTCGAAGTGAACCTAATATTCGCGATGACACAATTACGTGTTAAAAAATGTGGCTGATATCGTAATTGAAAAAACTAAAAGTTTGTGGATTGTAAGGGCCTATTTATTCCGATTTTAAAAGTTTAGGGTTCTATCAGTTGGATTTTAAAATATGGGGAACTTAATATTCTTTATTTTAATTCGGACTAATATATTGAGACACTAACCTTTGAAACATTACTCTTATTTCGGGATAAGAAAAAAAAAAGTTTAAAACGCGACTTTCATCATGGCTTAAATAACAATATGCATCCGGCTTTCTTTGTTTTGAGTTTTAGGGTTTTAAGGTAATTAGGAATCCCAAGATTAATATGTTTAATATCTATTTAAACACTTTAAAGTATCTTTACCTTTTTTCATAGGATTTAGATCTTGAATATTGAAACACTATAAAAGTCATTCTTTCATAATTCTTTTTCGGCAATTTTTTTTTATCTCGGTTCAAACTTACTTACTTATCGAATTGTCTTATTGTTTGAGTTTCAGATTTAATAATTTAGAGGTTTTGAGACGGATTCTCGACTCTTCTAAATTAATAAATCGTGAATTCAAATACGCCAACCGTTTAATCTTGATCCGGGGAAGAATATCAGATTTAATATTTTGGGTCGCAGCATCTCGATTGAGGTACGTATTTACACGAAGTTGATGGTTTCAAGAGTTACTAATTTCAAACTGTATCAGGGGTAAAATTGTAAATACAGACGAAAATTAGTCCATTTTAGTCCTCATAATATTATTTCATATGTATACTTTTTCGGCGTCTCTATTGGCCACAACTTTTTGGATTCTCTTCCGCGTGAAAAGTGGGAATGATCTGATCTTATTGACCCCCAATTTTTCAAATTAGGGCTTTTGACACCGATTTTATTCAAATTTCCATCTGCTTAATCTTTTTGTTTCTCCAACTGTATCAGTAATTTATTACAAAATTATTGGACCAATTTGTCCGACCTTTCTTCTGTGTATTAGCGTGATTTTGTTCTTCCGCCATTAATGGTTTATTCTTCTGCTATTGATGGTGTTCCATATGTATGTAGCATGTGTTGTTATTGTAGGTAGAGAAATGCGTAAATAGTTGTATGTGTATATGTAGGTTTGTATTTTTGACAGATGAAGCATTCAAGGAGGAAGAAGAAATGTAGAGTTGCTTCGAAGGGGAATGATGAAAATCATGCTAAAATGGCCGGCGAAGATGAGCAGGGGGCTATGAAGAATCTGTCGGAAGCGTTTGGTTCGATGTCGGTTGAGGAAGCAGCTGCAGCTTACAGAGAAGCTGGCGGGGATGCAGATAAGGCTGCAGAAATTCTCTGCAGTAGAGCAGTATTGGAGGATCAAAGCACGATGTCGTCGAGCTCTAGTGCGAATTATGACGTGGCTTCAAGTTCCAGCTCGAGCTCAAATGCGTCGGATGGATTTGGTGTAGCTAAGAATTTCCTGCAAGATGAGTTTAAGCTGAAGAGTAAGCCCAAAATGAAGAAAGTTATTGCTTCTGCGGGTACTGTCTCGACGATTTTGGGGAAAGACTACGTGAGGTCTATCCCCAAGAAGGGATCTTGGAAATCGAGCGGACTTCATGAGCAGAGGTGGAGCAAGGAGGAAGCTGAACAGTTCTTGTGCTCGATGCTTGGAGATGACTGCGAATTAAGCCTCGCTGTCGTTAGTGATGTACTGTGTGAGTTTGCTTGTTCTTTCCTTCCAGCATTGTCATTTCACATTTAATGATATGTATTTCTGATACAAGTTTGTCAATGTTGGTGCTATAGTAAACACTTTTAGATGAAAATATAAGGCTTTGAAGTGTGTGTTCTGAAATGGGGAATGTAGGTTGTAATGCATGATGTTGGCTGGTTATGTTTAAGTCTCTTAATGGAAGATGGATAATCCATAAGAAGAATGTAATAGGGATGATATAATTTGGTTTGAATGAAGATAAGAGCCTTCCAGGAGACGGATAATAAATTTGTCTTGAATCATGTCTGGTGGATAGTCCTAGATTGTTCGTGACCTGAAATAATCTGTTCTTTATGCAGGTCAGTGCGGATATAACCTAGATAAGGTAAAAGATACTAATCTCCTTTCCCTTTCTTAAAAATGATAACTCGTTAAAACTAAAATTCATGTTACGGGTTTCTAGTTTAAGGGGTGTTTTGAAGCATATCAACTTCTGCATTTTCCCTGTAAAGAGGCTCAGAGAGAGTGAAATATAAGTTTCTGTTATCCATATAAAAGTGTTTTTTTTAATGAATTTTTTTCTTTTCCAGGCTTTAGACAAGTTACTTGAATTGTCAGCTTCCACGATAGTGAAACCCAGTGGCTATTATGAGTCTGCTGACGGAGAAGATCCTCAGTATCTTCATGAATCAAACAATGTATGCAAATATTCGATGTCAATTGTTTTGCCAATTGTATTTGTTTTTTTTTCTTTTCCAAGTTGCATGTGCCGGGGTACGGTATTGGTGGTGAGCATGCTCATATATATCTTGCAAAGTACTTAATAAGCAAAAGCACATGGATAAGTAACCTTTACACTGGGGGAATGATCTGGCTCGGAATGCAAATTGTAGATGTTTGACCCTTAAAATATTATTAGGCTTGTCTTTAACTTTATTCGAACATCAGTCCTGATGTTTTTCCTTGTTAAATTTTTTTATTTTATTGATATATGCATCTCCTCATGTAGTACTTTAGGAAAACCTTTAAACTGTTAGTTTTTATTGTGCCTTTATGCACCTGAGGGTGAGAAGAACATCATCACCTAATTGCTCTTTCAAGATTTTTTCTGTTTTTTAAATCATAAATGTCATTCTTCAGATTTTCATTTGCAGCTGGTCAATTCAGTTATCATTGGTCAGATGATTCCTTTCGTGAAATTTAGCTTTGCACTTGATCCAATTTATTCTCATTTTTTCGTAGATATCAAATAACCTAGTCAAGTAGAAAAGTGTGGAGTAATTGTGAATTCTGGTTTTTCTTCTGTTCGTCCTTATTTCAGCATTTCTCTATCTACTTTTCTGACACTTTTTGCTTCTAATCACCCTTTTGTGAATTCATCATTTGTGTGATTGTTATGGTAAAAAGTCAACAGCTTAACCTACACGATATGGTTGCAAAAGAATGTATTAGATGACGAGGCATTTCTTCACTTTGACATTCAGAGTATCACTGGCAGGCACTTAATTGATATTTTCTTTGCAATTATTTTGGTTTCAAGGATCATTGACCTAAATGTCCATCCAAAGCAACCAATTTCATGCTTTATCATAATGCAGTCAACACTTGTTTACTTGAGTTTTAAAGATCTTGGTTTTGTGCTGTCTTGCAGGTAGTTGATAGAATATCTGACTCAACTTCTCATTCATCAGATGTTGAACTTCAAGACAATGTGTGGTTTGCAAGAAATCCATTCAGGTATTGCAGTTCTTTTGTTGGTGGTCACTTTTTTTTTTTTTTGGCTTTATCTGGTTACATGTTAGGAAAGAAACTTCCAGCTCAAAAGGAAGCAAAAAAGGGAAGTGATGTTACATACGAGTTTTCTGTAAGAATAAATAAAGATTGTAAAAAAAGCTACTGCCTTAAATTGTAAATTTGTGATGTGAAAAATTTGACATCAAAGTAATTTCAGGATCATAGTTATTTAATTTTTCCCATTGCAAGATTTTTATATGAGTATCCTATGACTAAAGTTTATCTTTTACTGTTTTATGGGAGACAAGAATATGCTGTGTCAAAAATCAATTAAAATGATTATTATGAGAAAGAATGCCAGTGTAAAATTTGTATGATCTTGAGTGCGGCAAAAGCTTAACCCCAGAAATACTATTCCTGCATTTACAAGTTCACTATGTTTGAGTGATTTCCTTATGGAAGGATACAATAGCATTAAAGCGTAACCTCAAAGCTTAAATAGATTGTCAATTTTTAAATTTCAGGAGTGATTTAAAAATTCCTGAATCCAGTGGATCTCACCATTCAACAGAGACAGTACACACAGAGGAACTTCCGCAGACGGTGTTGCAATCCTTGTTTAATATGCCTACCCCCAAGGCTGCAGAAAAGGAACCTAACACAATGAATTGGAGAAATATAGTTAAAAAAATGGCGTCGCTTGGTCAAAGTTCTGAAAATGGTGGCAGTGAACAAGGGCAGCTTATCCATGGTACATAAAATAGTCCTTATATATGTTTGCTCGTAGTATCTCCTAAAAAACTTTTGTTCTAGAGATTACGATTGCTGATTATATGAACTTCTCTCTCTTACATGATGAAAGTTAGCATTTTAGACCAATCTATGGTATTCATGCTTTATAAACCTTTTTATCCTTTTCAATTTTGGATATTGTTTGTTTTGTTTCTAAACTGTGCATGATTGGCACATTATTTTTATACTAATTTAACTAAACGAGCATCTTTGACAAAAAAAATTCCTTATGTTGTTTTCTGAATTCTTCTTTTTTCTCATTTCCTATTCTAAATGATTAGTGATATCTAGCTCAAGCTTTGTTTACCTTCTTTCAACTTGTAGCTAAAGGAGATGAATATCATGTCCTCAGGGAAAGTGCACATCAACACTATGATTCAATGAAATCTTACTATCAGAAGGTAGTCACTATTCTGTCTTTACTCTGTTGTACACTTGGTTTTCCATAGTAGATCGTTTGAGCCTGAAAGTGGCTGATTTTCTGCAGGCTGTGACAGCATTTTCAAACGGGGAGAAGGAATATGCATCTTATCTTTCGGAGCAGGTATTTTACGTGGAGATTATTCACTTCTTGATTAGCCGTCTTTCGTACAAGTATTGATGTTGTATTGCATGCTACAATTAAAATCACTTGTTACTCCATCGATCTCTTAATTAGGGTCTTGTTGGAAGTCTTGTTTTAAAAGTAAATGTCTCTTTTTATCAGTTGAAGTAAAAAATTAGAATTTTTAATTTCAGGAATTACGTACATATCATTGAATAGTCAAACAAGGAAATAAAATAGGTTGTGTAAGTGGGAATTGATGGTTTATAGAGAGTTATACCTTCATCAAATTAACTAAAAATAAAAAGTTGTACCTTTTCGAATAAAACTTTCATTATGGGATGCGGGGATTGATACCCCACATCTCCAAATTCTTAATCTATGTGTGCAGGAGATGCAGTTTATTTGTCTAGTTAAATGTTATGTGGCATAGCGTTTCTTACAATATCTCTCTGATCTACTGCAGGGGAGTCAACAAAACAAAATGGCTCGAGAGGCAGATCAAAAGGCTAGCATGGATATATTTGCCGCTAGGTGCGCTGCATTTTGAAAATTGTAAAAAAAAAAAAAAAAAAAAAAGAGAGAGAAAGGATAACCAATATGGTAAAGGTATTATTGTCTCTCACCCCTCTCTTCATATGCAGAAATAAGAACATAGAGAATATCATAACAATCGATCTGCACGGACAACATATTAAACAAGCAATGAAGGTCTTGAAGCTCCACCTTCTTTTTGGAGCATATGTGCAATGTAAGAGTTGATACCAATTTTTCGTTGGATAATTACTTTGGAATCTTTTTTTTTAATTTTTTTTAATTCAAACATGTCTTCTTTTTTTGGCCCTAGCTGTGAGGTCATTCAGGGTTATTACTGGATGTGGGAGCCATGGTGTTGGCAAGTCAAAGCTAAAAAATTCGGTAAGTTGAGCGCACTTTCTATATATATTTTTTTTTTTAAAACCTAGAATTAATTGATTTTTTGAGGTGTTTTTCTACAAGGCAAATTCTTCTTTTTGCCAGAAGTCCAATTTAATCTTTTCCTAGCCAATAATTCTTTTGACATCTTTACCCTTAAACCTTGAACCAGCTGATACCTTGAAACAAGGCCTTTCCACCTTAGTCCGTACGAACAGAAATCAAAACCCACCCAAATTACCAAATTTCAAAAATAGCACGGTTGGCTAAACAAAAGTACAAATTTGAAAAAAGAGTAATTTATTGGCTAAAAAGAGAATAAAACTTGAGTTGTGGCTAAAGGTTGCTATTTGGCCCCGGCTGGCTCGGCCTGAGCCCATCTGACCAATGCCATAAGTTGGGTTGGGTTAAAATTCTATAGGACAGAAATTGATGTCTTTCTTTTGCCACCTCTAGTTGTGTCTAAAAGAGACCCCTGCCTAGTCGTTAAACTTAGGGGATTCGTCTTGATTTTCTATATGTATTCCAGAAACGCACATATAAGGATTTTTACCAAGTTAGAAACCGAAAAATGTTTCAAATCTATGGACTTCAACAATGTTGGTTGCTGCTTGCAGGTTGTTAATCTTTTACAGAAAGAAGGCATTGCGTGGTCGGAAGAAAATCGAGGAACCCTACTCATAAGGCTCAACAACAAACAGACAGATTTCAGTTTTCTGGATTGTGGTAGTGACAGTGATTAACTTATTTTGATCAATAGGATTGGTAATAGCAAGCATCAACTTTAGATTTAACCTCTCTTTATATAGATGTACAATGTTAAAGAGTTTCATATTAAGTTTTTATTTATAGGAGGCATTTAGCATTTGTTTGCACTATTTTTAGTTGGTAGAATTTGTGATTGAGGATTATGTAACCTTTCTTTATATAGATGTACAATGTTAAGAGCGTGGTCACTAAATGCAAGTTTCATTTAAGTTTTTATTTATAGGTGGCATGAGGCATTTGTTGCACGGCAAAAACTTATATGCCCCGTTGCATGGATCTTTTTATATGCAACAGGTAGGATAATTATACCCGGTCAAAAAAGTATTACTTTTATGCTAAAATGTATTACTTAATTGGCAAAAGGTATTACTTGTTTTAATAAATTTATGAATAAAATTATAATTTTGGATTGATACTTTTATTTAAAATAGTAATATTTTTTCGATTGATACCTTTTTGCAAAAGAGTAATATTTTTTCGAGAAAAATTAATACCTTTTTGAAAATCGGGTTTGGGTCAATCCGTTGCACTTAAGAAGATCTATGCAACAGGGACACATAAGTGTTACTCTTGTTGCACTATTTTTAGTTGGTAGAATTTGTGAGTGAGGATTATGTAATTTCATACTCCCCGTTTCAAATTAATTGACGTTTTAAAATGAATTGGAAGAATTAAGAATCTTATAAATTAACAAATATATCCCGCAACTAATGCTTTTTCTCACTTATTAATTCCTAAAATCAGGTTCCAATAATTATTCCTCCCACATATACGGTACAATAGAATCAAATATTAGTGGTGGGTTGAAAAGTAAGAGATATTTTAGGATGAGTAGGTCTCATGTGCACTTGGTGCACAATAAGGAGTATTGTGCACCTGCCATGACCCACCAATTTATAAAATAAA
>JAUEKW010001380.1:0-14723 GCA_032274785.1 Ajuga reptans
GATGAGTGATGTTTTATTGTTTGTGTGATATTTTAATATAATAATTATTTTTTTATTATTTTTTTTTTGCAAAACTAATTTATTAATTTTGAAAATTATTTTTCAAATTAATTGAAGTCTTTGGAGGAATATTAAATAGTAAAAATGTAAAGAAAAGAAAAGAAATAAAAAAACATATTTTGTGTATTTTTGTGATGATGACAAGGTTGGCAAAGTAATTAAAAGATAATCGAGAGGGGGAGAGAGAGAGAGAGGAGTCAAAGGAGGGGCAGAGGAAATAAAGTAGCCACAACTTTTCACAACCCCTCAATTAGTGTTAGGTTGTGTACAACCATTTAAACAAAAATCCACGGGGTTGCGCCAACCACAACTGATTGGGCCCAACCCCAACCAAACACCACATTGAAGTAATTAAATTATTTAAATCAGTGTGATGTCTTTGTTATCATAAGATCTCAGGCTCTCATTATCACCCGATAGTTGAATCACATGGCACTGCTTTATGGATTGGACTTTGGTTTCAAGTGGAAGGCGTCATTGTTGTTGCTGGAAATACGCTAAGATAGCTAACTTTTCTACATTAGATGCAAGTGCACCCACTGCTAAAGTTAGTTTCCCAATTTGAGTATGTTGATTGAATTCGAACTTCAAACCTTGTAGCTAATCCTCCAACTTGACCTGTCAACTGGTTCATCTAACTCTCCACCTTGTCAATAATTTCTTCATTGTAGATAAACCATGATCTAGTCTCACCTATGAAAGAAATAAACAGATCCTTCATTATGGACATCTTTTCTTCATTGGGTATCCCATTGGTGCCAACAGAATTTTTAAGAACCACCTTAGAAGAAACTAGGGTAAGTAAAGTAGTCAAAAATTTTACCTAAGCAGTGAACTTCTCAATAGAATCATTCTCTAATATCTTGTTAACCTTTTCAATATTTGCTCTCTATGGGCCATTAATAGCTATTCATAGCTATATCTTCAAGCAAGGAAATCTACTATGGTTCCAGTGGGACCCTCCAAGCCCTTACAAAAGTAAATAACCAGATAGACAGGATTAAAACCATGTCGTGGGCATCTTCTTAATAAATCTCTAAATCTCTCTCAAGCCTCATACAATGTCTCGAGATCTCTTTGCATGAACTGCATAATCTCGCTCCTCAGTTGAAGAGTCTTGACTAGAGGAAACTATCTGAAGAGGAATTTCTGGATTAGCTCATCCCAAATAGTGATAGAATTAATTGTCTATGAATAATACCATATCTTTTGCCTTATCCCGTATACATAAAGGACAAAAACGAAGATGTATAACATCATCTGAAATTCCATTTATCTTGATAGTATCACATATTTCTAAAATTGTGCCAGGTGCATATAGGGATCTTCTACAACATTTCTCCTAATGTGATTTTGTTGCACTATCAAGATCAACTCCGATTTCAGCTCTAAAATTAGTATCATCAATAATCTGCCTCACAACTCCTCCATAACTAAAACATTGTGACATAAATTGATCACGAATAGTCCTTTGCTCCTTAGCAACTGGGGAATTTGCTAACGGAAAATTATTATTGAATGTTGCATCCTAGACAATTTGTTGATCATCCGCCATCTAAAATCAAATAAAACAAATCAAAGGCAACTGATAGATAGATGAAATAAACAATAAAAACAAGGAAATATTATTATATATATAAAAGAAAAAAAACATAATATATATATATATTATTAGTATTATATATATATATATATTAAAGTCAAATTAAATAAACGAATATTAGTTGCTAAACTATTTTAGTCCCGATAACGGTGCCAATAAGTTGTTCACTATTTATTTTACTAGCATATACCGTAAGTATATTGTGTAGTTAGCAGATAGCGGTGAGCAATGCCATATTCCACAGGGGCTGATTATCTAGCAATTAAATACTCAATTATTTATAGTTCAAGCTTATTTAGATGATCAAATTTAAGGTATAGATTTTACACTAAACTAATACAAAAATAAAATATATAGCTACTACTAATTAAGGTGACAACTGGTAGAGACACGATGGACAATCAATTGCAAGAAGGGATTCATGGCATTCGACTTCAATTATATTTCACCTAAGATTACTATCTAACTAAACAAATTAGTTTAAATGAATAAGCGGTGAATTACATGCAAGAGTTATTATCTCTAATCACCTGCTATACATGCAACTCCTAAAAGCATTAAAGATCAATATCCTCGCAAAAACTCTCAAACTTTTCAGTTGTGTTGAATAATTGTATTATGTGTTCTAGTCCTAATAATAAATATAATCTCTTGATTATTGTTTTATTAAACCGAACATGTCTAATAGTTGATGAGACCATCAAACAATCAATCATATCAAGAATACATAAATAGAGAAGTATAAAAGTGCTTAATTAAATAAGTAGAATTATAAGATCTACAACAATCTACTTTCTAACCCCTAGAATAAATAAATCTAGCTAGACATGATAAAAAATAAAATATAAATAAGCCTAACAAGATTCATATTTTCTAATAAAAACAAGAAAAGAACAAACCATAGAGTAGCAGTGGTCTTGCTACTGATGTTTGCCCGATGCTCCTCGAGCTGCTCTTAATATTAGGGTGTGAAAATATTATATGTGATACCCTAATATGATGCCCTAGAGTTCTTGTTATAGTTGGGGTTGAAAATATCAGTTGAGGGGCACGAAACAAATGCGCATATAGCCGACCTATGCTAAATGGGCCGCGTAATGGGTCTTGTGACCCAATACTACATTTCTTATCCAACTTCAAAGCTATATTTGAGGATTTCCCACTTGGAATTCTCTATTTCTGACCAAGTTATATCCATTTGAATGAATTTCCAATGCTACTGATTCACCTCCATTGGACATGTGTAGGTCGATATACGAGCAAAATACTGGATGTATATCACGCCACAAACCGCAACATTTCTATATAGCTCCGTCTTTCTTGAAATTTTCTGCTAATATAGGACGACATTGGGAAATCTTATCAACATTAGTTTTTTTTAGATCTTCCTCTTAGCTTTCCAAAAAATCAAAAATCAATTGAGTTTAGCTTCTACATCACATGTTATCCTCATTATTCCAAAACTATAAAGTGAAACTGCAAAATATGAGGCCAACTTCCACGAGGTATTTATCTTCTTGTTTTATGCTAAAACCTTATAAATTACATAAAAATATACAACTTTCCAAAATCATGTTATTGAGTTGAAAACGAGGAAATATAACATAAATTTAACACACAAACTCGCTAATTCATGCTCTAAAACAATGTAATAACCACATATATCACAAACTTCACTTTTCGATCTTCTAGAATGTCTTTGAATTCAAAGACTCTCTCAACAGAATTGAGTCAATCAATAAACTTATTAGGATCAAACCTTTCTTCAGAATCCAGAACATCAACATTGAAATCAAAATATTTCTCACGAATATTATTTTTTCGTATTCTTCGACCATGAGATGTATGATCACTTGAATAATCATTTTGCTCACCGTGAAATAGATTAAAGCCCATCTCATAATCTACAGAGCCACTGTCAAAATCATGACCCTCGTCATCACGACTCAAAGGTTTGCCACATAGAAGACGAGTTGTTGCACTTGTCTCATTATATCATCCAACTTGATATCACGAAGGTCTCTATGATGAGCTACAAGATCATCAACATTTAGCCTTTTTTTTTTCTCCAGCCATTGAGAACCAAAGCTTTGATACCAAGAGTTTAGAGCAAAATACAATAATATATAATCTTCTTCACAACCTTAGAAGCTCAAGATATGATTCTTAATCTGAAGATTTGCTAATGCAAAAAATATTACATGTGTGGACTTTTATAGGAAATGCTTGGAACAACTCTCCATGATGAGCCAAATGTATTAAAGAGTCTTCATATTCATCTAGCCTTGAAATGAAAATTAATTAATCTAAAATACAAATCTGAAGGTCAAAGTCTAAGAATAATTTGAATATATTTACTAAGGTAATGAAGAAGACCATAAAAAATACCATGAATCACTTTAACTCTTCGAATTCCCGTAGGATAGCAATGTTCGGTCAGGTTTTACTAAAATGGTCATATCTCTATGTACGAATGGACTTTTTGTGCTACCTCTTTTTTTTGTTGGAAACTGGACTCATATAGCTTTCTAATTATTTAAGGCTTGCTCTGCAATAATTATTTTCCAATTAAAGTAGATTACTTCGTAAATTTGATATAAGAACATAAATTTTCTGTGGCATTCTCCCTGGGTTGGAAAAGATTCATCCTCGAATCTAGTTCGTGTTCTTCATTGTCAATAAAATGAAAAAAGATATGCAATGTTGAAGGTTGTTGAAACACCATAATCACTAAGCAACTTCACTTTATAAGCATTGTCACCAATCTTCTTCGAAAAGGGCAATCAGCTCTAGCTACAACTTTCCATGACGTTCATGAGAAAAATGCTCCTTCCTCATGTGAATCCAAACTTTATCTCCTTCTTTGAAAACTGATTTGTTCATATGCTTATTGGCACTTTGTTGATATTTCACGTGCTCATCTAACTTGCTCGTGCAACTTCTTGATGTACTTTGCATGCTATCCACCATCTCCACTAAAGCTATGAGTCATGGGAATGGGAGCTAAATCCGATGAAGTAATTGGATTACTACCATAGACAACCTCAAAAGGATTGTAATCGGTAGTTTAACGAGAAGAACAATTGTATGCAAACTTCGTTTGAGCCAAAACTACATCACATTGGTGAGGATTTTTGTCAACCAAACTCCTCAAAAGATTTCTTAAACTCTATTCACAACCTCAATTTAACCATCGAGGATGGTGAGATGAACCAAATTGAAGTTTAGTTCCAAGCTACTTCCAAAGAATTTGCCAAAAATGACTCATAAATTTAGAGTCCCAATCGGAATTGATGGTTTTTGGAAGGCCATGAAGTCTCACAATCTCCTTAAAATAAATATCAACTGTGTGTATAGTATCCAAGATTTTGGTGCAAGGAATAAAAATGTGTCATTTTAGAGAATCAATCAACAACCACCATGACCGAAGTGCGAGGCAATCCAACCATAAAGTCCATACTGACATCCTTCCAACTCCAAGGATCCTCTGGTATTAGTAATGTAGTATATAAATAGGTAGTTTGCCCTTGAGTTTTGGAAATTTGACAAGTTCTACACGTTTCAACGCATCTCATGACATCGATCTTGGCCCATTTGAAATTTGGCAAGTTCTAACATTTCAACGCATCTCTTGACATTGATCTTGGTCCATTCATGGCCAATAAAAATTTTCTTGAACATGTTCAAGAGTCTTATCTCTTCCAAAATATAGCAAGACCTCTCCCATGAGCTTCATTGATGATTTCTTGCCTTAGAGAACAACCGGGAATGCACAAAAGCTTATCTTTGAAGAGAAATCCATCATGAATCAATAGGAGTTTGAAAGGAGATTTCAAACACTTTTCCCAAATTTGGACAAAATATGGATCATCGTTGTACATATCTTATATAACTTCAAATCCAATGACCTTTGATTGCAAGAAGGTCAACAATGAATGTTGACAGCCAAGAGTGTCCGCTACACGATTAAGAACTCCTGGTTTGTGCTTGATAAAAAGTTAAAGGCTTGAAGAAACTCAACCCACCTAGCATGTCGAGGATTCAACTTTTGTTGAGTGCTCAAGTACTTCAAAGCTTCATGATCCAAAAAGAGGATGAACTTCCAGCGTAGGAGATAATGTTTCCAATTATCGAATACACTAACAATAACAAAGAAATACTTATAATATGTAGAATATTACGTCGCGAATGACCTAACACCTCATTAAAGAAAGTAATGGGTTTGCCTTCTTTACTAAGAACACCACCAATCCCAACATTTGAAGCATCATAATCAACTTCAAAGACCTTATCAAAGTCGGATAGATGTAGTATTAGCTGTCACAGTTATATGTGCAATAGTGGTGCTGAACTTTTGAATAAATCTTCGATAAAATGAAGGAAAGTGATATGTTTAGATTTTGATGATGCAAAACTGACTTGTAGTAGGAATTAGAAGCCCCAAAAGAATACTATATTTAATTGTAATAGTGATGTCTAGTTCACTGCACAGAGACTAGTCACAACATAAAAATACATCAAATTGCCAACAGCAAGAAACAAGATCGTCCATTGTAGGAAGATAGGTTCAGACATTCTAAGCAAGCAATGGTTATAGCAAGCACCAATAGAATGCATGCAGTAGTCCACAGTCAACACGATTTGCTGTAACCAGTCTTAGGATCATACAGTAGACAACCAATAGGTAGTCAGCAGAAGGAATTACAGTAGTCAAAAGCTAGTCAATTTGAAATTTAAAGTAGCCAGTAGAGACAAGACCTAATCTCCTACCAGCTAGTCAATAGCGTGAAGACACGCTGACTTATAAAAAGTAAAAGTAACTGCAGACAGACACATGCCACAACCTAATATGATATAATCCCAGCAAATGGACAACAACAGCTCTATGATGTACAAAAGCATTAATTGCCCACAGATTTATCTTCCTTCAATAATACAAATCCCCTAGATATAAATAGAGGACTTTGAAGACCAAAAAAGCACATATACGATTTCTCACTCATCCACAAGTGTATAATTCAAAAGCTATCACTTCGAGAAGCCTTTTCAATCTCTCAGAATTCCTTACTGAAGTAGTCCACATATGAGTCAAGCAAGAAGGTTTAGAGGCAGCTTCGAGTTTAAATCAAATATATCAATCTATTTCAAGTGATATATAATGGAGTCTTAGTTAAAAATTAGCCTTCTGAGGATAGGTGAAAATTAGCTAGAGGTAACAAGTTGGGACTTGTATCTCTTTAACTAAATTTGTATTGTGTGAGAAGTTTAGTGAATTTCCTCTCTATGTGAGAGTAGAATGGACATAGAAGCATTACCCCCAACATCAAACTACTATAAATTATTTACGTGTTTTATTGTTTTATGTTATTTGCAAACTTACTTGCTATAACCAAAGCATTATTTGAAAAACTATTCTTAAAGTATTTCCTCTGCAAAACTCATACGACATTGATTGTTATAAGTTTCGAAGATAACAACTAACTACAAGACTACTGTTAAATAGAAACTTACCTTTGTAAGCTCTGTTATAAGAATGAGTTTTTTTTACAGACGATGACATACCTGCCTACTGTATTCGAAGGAAAAGTTGAAAACGCTAGATGAATTTGTTAGGAAATACGTCCTAATTAGTACGTATTCCAGGTTGCAAACGTACAACCCTTACAGAGGTAGTATAAAATATTATCATATCCACTAGGAGGATTCTCCATGTGAACCAGCTAAATTAAGTGTTTGGAATTAGTTTAGCGAATCGATAGTTGAGAGTGTGTGTGCGAGTGTACCATAAACAATCAATTAAACATGAAAGATTACTAAGGGACAAGAGTTTCCCAAGGGTTGGTTTCACATAAACCTCGAAGGGGATAATGTATTGAAGGGAGTGCACGAGTCATTGTGGAACTAATGGGTAAAGAGCGTCAAGTTCTCGTGAATCAAACCCACGAAGCTACTGTCACTCATTCGTGGTTAGGGTGAACCTCAAAGGTTGACCAATTCTGACCTAAGGCAGGAGGATATGGCTAAATCCCTAAGTGAGGATAAATCGCTAAAGCATATAGTATCGAGTTCAATCAATCCTATTATGTAGAGGAAAATACACCACAAATTACCCACGCAATAGGCCGAGTTTAAATTCATACCTCAACTAAGAACAAGTTAAATGTAACTCTCATAATATATTGACTACACTTCATCCCTCGCCAAATCGTAGCTCTCCCAACGCTTATAAAGAGTCTAAATAGTGTAGTTTTGGGTATTAGGGGAGTCAAATACAATGAATCACAATTCAAGACTAGCATAATAAGAAAAATGCACTAAATAGATCCAAAACTCCTAGATCTGTCAATCTCACAACAAATCGTACATTCAAACCATCACTACATCAACCCCGAGGTTCGGGCAACTCCATAACCTTGGGAAGCATGGGAACTACTGAAAAATCATCAAAGAAATAACAACAATCAATAATATCAAGAAAAACATCAACATAATCAAAAGAGAGATTAAGAGAAAGAAATGCTCAGTAATTGAAGATCGTTTCAGAGAAACTTCGTCAATCGAGATCGGTGTTACAAGAGTTGAGTGGGCCACAAGTTCTTTGATCCAAAATGGTCGAATCCTTGGAAGAAGGAGCAAACCCTAGTTACAAGTTTTCAAAAGCTTAAAAATAAACAAAGTGATAGAGATTAAAAATAGAAGCTAAGGAAAGACGAAGATGAAAATGGGAGAAAAGAGTGAAATACTTGTAGACCTCACTCCATCTCCCAGAATCTAGTTAAAAAGAGGGGAAATTTGGAGAAAATCCCCAAAGACAAGGGCCGAAAGTGCAAATAAATGAAAATAGAACTTAAGGAAATGGCCGAGTTGTATTGGGCGCAAGTGAGTTGGCATTCTCGGTGAATCTCGGAATAAACAACTCAGAATAGACTGTCTACTTATTCCACAAAGTTGTAGAACTCTTCATTGGATTTTTATTGCAACTTGAATCACTTGGATTGGACATCAGACGAGGAAGATACGGCAGAAAAATGAAACTACAACGAGGCGACTCGGCGAGTGCGCGCGCAAGTCATACCCCTAACCATACTGCACCGGTATGGTTTAGCCCCCTCCAAGCTAAGTTTTTGCCAAATCATACCCGAGGGCATACCGAACCGGTATCGGTGACCGGTACCGGTGAGAGTATCCTCACCGGGATCTATCCATTTTTTGCGTGTCGTCGTCTTTTCAAGCCTCATCCGCTCATTTTCTCTTTCCGATCCCTTCATAACTTTTGTTCATGACTCTATGGACTTTGATTTGGCCTAGCCCTGGGCCAGATTGGGACCTAATTGTACCTCAAAGTGCATGCCGGAATTAACATGTATGTGGAGATGGCTTCTTTGGTTTCCTAGATTCCTTTTAACCTACAGAATATCACTAAAAACACCCACAAGTGAATTAAATCAAACAAATAGGGAAAATCAACCCGAGAATACACTTTTACATGTTATTGGACTTAGATACATCAAATAAATGTAATTCTAGATAAAATATGAATGTAAAATACATGTAGAATACAGTTATTTTGACGTTCAACCCTAGAGTTTTACACCCCCCACACCTCTACCACGTGGGACCAATACCAAGCCATGAAAAATTCAAATATTAGTAGCCTTTGGATGGATTTAGGGTATCATGAATGGATGTAGGAATTGGCAAGCTTAGGATCGCCTCAATTTTATTTTCATCCATCTTAATGCTACTTGAGGTAACAACATAGCCTAGGAAAACCAGCCTATCAATAAAGAAATGACTTTTCTTCAAGTTAGCATATAGTCTCTGATTCTAGAATGCTTTAAAGACTTGTTAAAGGTGATACAAGTGCTCTTGCTTAGAGCTATTCACAAAACTATCATCAAAATAAACGACAACGAACTTCCCAATAAATGGCTTAATGATATGATTCACAAGCCGCGTAAAAGTAGAAGGGACATTTGAAAGACCAAACAACATAACCAATCAATCGTAGAGACCATCTCTTGTCTTAAATGCTAATTTCCACTCATGTCCTGGCCTCATGAAAATTTTATGATAGCCAGTTCGTAGATTAATTTAGAGCAAATCTTGAAACTATGTAGTTCATGAAAAATATTGTCAAGACAAGGGATAGGAAAACGGTATTCGATGGTGATTTTATTCACATATCTACTATCAATAGTTGAACACACATGTACCAAGAACCATCTTTCGTCGGCACAAGAAAAGCTGGGATAGCACAAGGACTTTTACTTTCTTGGAAAAGACCCTTAGACAAAAGGTTTTTCATGCTCCTTAGGGCTCATTCTATAGGCCACCTTGTTTGGAATTGAAGCACCGTGGACTAGATCAATGCAATGTTGGATATTACAGACCAGAGAGAGTCTCAAGGGAATTTCATTAGGCACCACATCATGAAATTCTTTGAGAAGAGATTGAACTTGCAATGGGACAACATGACCCTCTTCATTTTCTTCCAAGACAACCAAAGCAAATGCCTCCATGGATTCATAAATTACCCTTTTCAGCTTCAGACTTGGAAAGTAAATTGTTTCTCCCCCTTTAGAAGTTTAGGAACAGTCTGCATCTTGGATAGCCCCAAAATAATCCTCACCGTCCTTAACAAAACTATAAGTATTATTGAAGCCATCATGATGTTTTTTCCTATCAAATTATCGTAGTCTACCCAGAAGTAAATAACAAGCATCCATAAGAATAACATCATACCAAACTTCGCCTTCTTACTTAGTTCCAATGGAAAATTGAACAAGACATATTTGGGTTACCCTTATGAAGCCAAGATAGTTTGTAAGCTTGAGGGTGATTTTTTATCTTTAGTTTCAATTTCTCCCCATCGTAGTAGCAACAATATTCTCACAACTTCCTCCATCAATGATGACATTGCACATCTTTCCATGAGAAGTACATCGAGTGTGAAAATATTATTTTATAGCCATGGATCATCTTCAACATTAGTAGAATCTAGGATACTTTGTACCCTGATGATTCTCCATGATCTTCATATGTAACCTCTTCCTCCTTATTGGATTCATCATAGATTGGGGCTGCCTCAATAGTTCCTTGGCCTCTTCTTCAACAAGAGTGATAAATCTTTGATTTGGACACCCACGGTAAAGTGTATGAAACCCGTGCACTTGATGCATGGTTTTTTTTTTTAATGTTAGAGCCACTCAATTTTACAAAACCAACATTACTTTTCTTGCTTGAAATTGTCTTTTTTCATTTCCTTTGATGGTGTATGACTTGACGTAGATACACTTTGTCGATTAGAAGTACCATCACTTGAAGAGGAACAAGCACCACTATGATTTCTCTCATTTTATTTCGTTTCCACATTGAGAGCCAAATTGCACACATCATTATACGTCCAATATGGATGCAATTAGACAATATTTCCAATCTCATATCTAAGTTTTCCATGGATAAATATTTTTTGTTGAAATTGTGATATTTGAGAAAAGCATCTTCCGATAATTATCAGGCGAAACTTTTCTCCAGAGTTCCCTCATCATCTTGTCCAACATGTAAATCTTTCTCTTTCCATCACAAGTTTCTTTAGGTGCTCCCGCCAAATGGAGGCATATTTCGTCAATTTGATTAGGGCAAACTTCACTTTTTAATCTTCTGGAATATTTTTGTATTCAAAGACTCTCTCAACGAAATTCAACCAATCAATGAATTTATTAGGATCATTTCTTTTTGCAAAATCTGGAATATCAACTTTGAAATTAAAAGATTTCTCAGGAACATTATTTTCTTTGAATTCCTCGACCCTGAGATGCATGATAACTTGAGCCATTCTGTCTCTCACCATGAAATGGGTCGAAGTCAATATCATAATCTGTTGAATACCCTTCAAATCATGACCTCAACATCACGACTCAAAGGTTAGCCACGTGCAAGACGTTGCTCAAGTTGTTGCACTTTTCTCCTTATATCAACCAACTTGATATCATGAAGGTCTCTATGACAAGCTGTAGGATCATCATTATTTGACATATTTCTTCTTCGTCCAGCTGTTGAGAGCTAAAATCTAATACCAATTTGACACCATAAACGTAGGAGAAGTATGAGGAACCAAAAGGCATGCTCAACACTCACCACTCTAAGAAATCCACCAAGAGTTTAGAGCAAGACATAAAGAAGATATAATCTTCTTAACAACTTAGAAGCTCTAGATATGATTTATAATCTGAAAATGTGTTGATACAAAAATAATACAAGGGTGTCCTTTTATAGGGGATGTTTGGAATAACCCTTCCAAGATGAGTCAAATGTATTAACGAGTCTTCATATTTATCTAGCCTTAAAATGAAAAAAGATGAATCTAAAATAAAAATCTGAAGCTCAAATTTTAATTATCATTTGACTAATATTTACTAAGGCATTTGAATGAAAAAGACCATAAAAATACCAAGAATCACTTCATTCTAGGAAATTTATGTTTATTTTGTGTGATTCCAATATCGCATAATTGTAAGTAGGAGCTAGTGCCCCCTGATACGATGTAATCTATTGTAATATATAGGGCTAGTTCTGTACTAAGAAAATTTACAGCTTGTTGGATACAACAAAGGCTACAACATCAATCAATCGAGGGAACAACTGTAAGAAGTTGTTTCAGACGCTGCAAGAAGGATACAGTAAGATGCTTACGCAAAGCTAGTATACAACATAATCTGCCAACAACACGATCATATGCATACAACATTCATCGTACAACAAGGCCAACAAAAAGCAGTCAGCAGTACGAAACTCAAGTCCAAGTCAGCGATTGCAAATGATCAAAATAGCCAGTAGACACAAGAAGCTATCTCGTACTGACTATGCAATAACATGAAGACATGTAACCTGACAACAGTAAAAGAAATTGCTGGACTGACATGGCGCAGTCTACTCTGATTCAAACCTACCAGCTAAAGAGACTCAACGGCTCTAAGTCGTACAAACAACAATTAATGCCAAACGGGAAAATTTCCTTACCTTCAACAAGGGATTTTCCCACAGCTATAAATAGAGGAGACTGGAGACAAAGGTAAATACGAGATTCAAGCGACCGAAGCAAATATAAGATATAGTCGACCAAAGAAAATACTAGATACAAGTGACCAAAGAAAATACGAGGTCACTACATTCATACCAGCAAAAAGTCTCAATAATCTACTAACTAGATCCAGAGAAAGTCTCTTAGTCTCAATCACAGTCCATCCACACTGAAGCAACGCCCACATTCAGATATGTTCTTAACGTTCAGAGGCAGCTTCAAGTTGAAGATCAATCTATTCCTTACTATCTTAAGATATTGGGGAGTCTTGTATTAGATCAGGAATTCAAACTAGTTAAGTCATGTGTGGGCTTGTACAGCTAGAGGTGTAGTCTTCCGAGAATTAGTGAAAACTGCTATAGGTATCGAGTTGAGACTTGAGTATCGTGTAATAGAGTTGTATTGTGTGAGCAACTTAGTGAATTTTTCCACTGTGTGAGGGAGGAGTGGGCGTAGAAGGGTTACCACCACCTTTAAACCACTATAAACTTATGTGTCTTTATTTTCTTATCTCGAACTTTATTTATTATTGTTGTAGTTGTTATAGCCCTGTCACAAACTGCTTTAACTACTATCGTATTAACTTTTCTTATCTATTATCATGCAAAGCATTTTGAAAACCTACTACTGCACGTAAAACTCATAAGGCATTTGCTCGCTGTAAGCTTCGAAAAACAAGTTGATGTAAGTAAACTGTTCGGTAGAAACTTATCGCTGTAAGCTTTGCTGTAAGAACCAGTTTCGTACAAGCAGACAACAAACTTCTTGCCTACTTTTTTAAATAAAAAAAAAAAGAAATATTAGAGGTTTATTCGCCCCCCCCCCCCCCAAACCTCTACCACTTGGTACCAACACTTCAACGTTTCGTTAGGTTTTATTAAAATAGTCATGTCTCTCTATAGGAATGACCTTTTTGTGCTGCATTATTTTTTTATGGAAACTAGACTCATAGAGCTTTACAATAATGTAAAGCTTGCTTAGCAATTATCTTCCATTGAAATCATATTAATTTGTAAAGTTTACAGAAATTAAATTTTCTCTATCATTCTACTTCACGGAATTTAATTAAATTGGGATTTTAAAAAATCAAAATTTATTGATTATTAATTTTGAGTAAAGATTTTTTATGGTAATTAAAAATCATTGTTTAATTTATTTTCACACGAGTAATTACCAAACCACATAGATATATTCTGAAGAAAAAAATTAACAATTTTTATAAAATTATTTAAAAAGACTTATCATTAGCGTGAGGATTAACTTCATTATTGTTGTAAGCCCTTGACGCTTCCTAGTTCCTTTGAAATTTATGGTTGTTTCTTAATTTTTTACCAGATTATTATAATGGTGAAGTAGGTTTATCTTCTCTGTAACGTAATGATTTGAACAGTTACAATAATTGAATAAAAATGGATGCAAATTATATAATATTATTTATTTAATTTTGTTATTCTATATTTTATCTGTTAAACATCTTTGAATTCCTATTGAATGGAGAGTGAGAAACGTCGTTCAAAAAAATCGTATTGAAGGGGAAAGTCATCTTTCCGTAGATCACTAGGGCTAAACGGATGCTCTTCAATTAAATGGTTTTGTTTATGTGCAATTAGTCCACCAACACCCGTATATGTGGTCTACCAGATGAGCTCATTGCGGGTGAGCGTTTATAACTAGTGATCCTTACTAAGTGGTCCAATGGACGAAATGTATAATGATATTTTGTCATATAATCCTTGAAATTATGCATGTTTCTTTGTCCAATCAAACAATTTTCAGCCGATTCAATATATCCATGTCAATTTAGGTTTTTGATGTGTGCATCTGAGCTGGCAGAGATATTCCACGTCAGCTAGGGGCACAACAATAGCCCCCAAGTGCGTGTGCCAAAATTTAGATTTTTAGGCACGCGGACTTCGAATTAGGTGGGCTAATAAAATTTCAAGTTGTCCACATTATTCATGTAACCTAAATCTGGAT
>JAUEKW010001488.1:0-14722 GCA_032274785.1 Ajuga reptans
TTTTACTAGTTCAAAAATTGAAACAAATTAAGAAAATTCTTCAAAATGTTTAATAAAACTTAATTTGGAAAATTTATATTTAAATATTAGAAACTTTATTTGGAGTATTTATTTTTAAATAAAACTATAAAAAAGTGTTAGATTTTTAAATAATGTTAGATTTTTATTAGATTATTATATATTTATTTTTTGATAAATTAAACATTTTAAAAGTAATTCCAACATGTTTCAAATATTTTAAATAATATATATATTTTTTTTAAATATTTTTTTAATAAATTTTTTATTTTTTTGTAATTTTTTGCCGGAGGTTGTAAAATGAAACTTCAGGTTGCAATCGGCAAAAAAAATAAGTTTAGGTTGCAAAGTGTCAAAACGCGTATAGTACATGCTGATTTGTATAATTAACCCATCCTTAAATGAAGGATCACAAAGCCTCCCCTTAAACGACATTTATCTTCTTTCTTTTTTTAAAAGATACTTTTGCTTGATCGAGTTAACTACCCTTCTCCACTGCGATGTCTCACACGTCTTACGTAAAGATGGTCAACACGCCTTACATAATTTTGTCTTTTTAAAATAAACTTGTTCGATCGAGTCAACTAACCATCTTCACTATAATGTTCCACACCCCTTACGTCAAGATGCCCCACACGCCTTACGTTAAAGGCATGGTGTACCAGGGTGCACCTTACCTCTACTCGAAAATGACATTCACAATCTTCCTCTTTTCAGAAGATACTTGCTCGATTAAGTCAACGACCTATCTTCATTGCAACCTACTGTGGTGCCCCACAAACATTACGTGAAACCCATGGTGTACCCCATGGAACCTCACCTGGTCTTTATAGTCGTCGTGGTAGTACCTTAACTGGTCCGTATAGTTGTCAACTACCCATCTTCACTACACCCTTCTATGATGCCCCACACGCCTTATATCATTAAGGCTCCATCGTCTTCCTTGAGGCTCCACCTTCTTTTGATTAGCATGTTGAGGATCTCCTCCACATCAATACTATCTTCTTCACCATATTTTGATTGGCATGTCGAGGATCTCCACCACATAAATATTATTTGGGATCATAACTCTGTTACCACTTACCACTTTTTGGGCCCTGATGGAGCCCAATTTTGACATTAGTATTGTCCACTTTTGACCGAGCTCGTATGGATTTATTATGGGCTTCTCCCAAAAGTCCTTATAAACTTCCATGACCCTTCCATTTGTAACAAATGTGCAACTTTATTCGACAATCCCAACATAATATACGATAAGAAAAATAATATTTTAAGACAACAAAATGTGGTCTCAAATAATTAATATTTGTCACAACTTTATATTAGATTCAACATGTCGTCACTAATTAGTCGTCTCAATAACTCGGTCGCAAATAATATTCTTGAGACGATAAAAGTTATCTCAAATGCATCTCAAATCATTTTTGGAACAACTAGTTGTCTCTAAAAGTAGCCTGAAAATGGTCTGAAATAATTTGTAGAAAGTTTTGTGACAATAAGTAGTCACAAATACCTTATTATTAGTGACCATAATTGTGATCTCAAAAAATATATCACAATAAGCGGTGGCAGCCAGTTACTTTGCCCAATACTAGAGGTGGCAGGTGGAAAAATCTGGCCGGCCGGCCCCTGCCGGATATTTTGATGGGCTGGGCCAACTAATTTTAGGCCCGAGTTATTTTTAGCCTGGCTCGGCCCAGCCCAAAATTTATCATGGGCCCAATGGGCCCGGCCCGAATTGCCACCTCTACCCAATACTATTGCTTATATATATACCGATATCCTCATCTACATTCCTCATCCTCGAATATCGAAGCAATTGAGCAATTAAAAGCGTCTTTAATTAGGTTAAAGATTAGGTTTCAAATGATTTTTTTGTTAAAACAAAATTAGGCTGGAAAATTTTCAAATTAATGAAGTGATGGTTCACTTTCTTGGTATATTTAGTGGAATTAAATTGTCAATCTTGGCAAGAAGCCACAATCAATATTCTTCAATAGAGACTCTAGAGCTTCTGTTACCCTTCTTCAAGATATAATTATTCTTAGTTTTAAGCCTCCATTCTTCCTAGAATTTTGGTGCTGAGCATGAGAGAGACGATCCCTGATGATAATTTTCTATAAAGTTATTGGGAGTGAAAGATGAAACACAAGAAATAATGAGAATTTTAGGAAAGGGGTTTAGTTCCAAGTTGTTTTACCATAGTTAAGTTCTTAAGTCTCGTATTGATAGTTTAGAATGATTCAGGACTTGAATTGATAATATTTATTTTGGGACTTGTATCGATAGTTGCTCTATTTTTTAGATCTTAGACTCTGACAAAAGTTGGAGCAGGGAATCAATATATAGTTATTCATAATATCATAGTTATCGATTATCTTCAGTTCCATTTGATGTGGTTGAGATTACTCATTCCATTAAAAAAAATAGAAAAAATAGCTAGGGCTGTAAATGAGTCGAGCTGAGCCGAACGTACTGTTGTTCAAGCTTGTTTGAAATATTATCGAGCTTCTGATTTTATGTTTGAACTTGTTTGATTATTAACCGAATCGAGCTTGAACGAGTTTTAATCGAGCCGAACACGAGTCGAGCTCGAGTAGTTTGATATTTCTACACTTTTTTTAATATTTTTAACTTATCGAGCTCGAGCTTGGGTCGAGCTTCAGATTTTATCAAACGTAAAAGTATGTTCAAGCTTGTTTGATATCTTTAATCGAACATAGTTTAAATGAGCTTTTAGCGAACGATCTCGAGTCGAGTATCGAATAGCTTGGTTTGATTTAAGTAGCTTCTGTTGTATTCAAACCAAATATTGGTTGCTGTATGTTAGATGATGTATTCTAGATCCTTCTACCATGAATTCAGTTATTGTATTCGTAAGTTTGAATGTCATTATGTTATACTGTAGCAATTACTTGAGCTAGTCACACAATTGTATATATATATATGTAACCACACTTGTAACAGTTAGCTGGGATGAATAAAATTGGCTCATTCTCCTTCTTTGTTCTTTCTTTTAGTTTCTAATATGGTAACAGACTAGGATTCGATCCATCCATGGCTTCTTCGTCCTCCATAGATTCTTCTTCCACTTCTCCCGCTTCCTCCTCCATTCTATTCTCTCCTGTCATATTCAATCACCTGCTTTCCACAAAACTCTAAACTAATAATTTCCTCATCTGGTGCAAACAAATCAATGCACATCTTCGAGGTCATCATTTTCATCATTCCATCTCCAGAGAAATTTTCCACAAAACTCTAAACTAATAATTTCCTCATCTGGTGCAAACAAATCAATGCACATCTTCGAGGTCATCATTTTCATCATTTCTTGATGCTTCAATTCCATCTCCAGAGAAATCGCTACTCTAGAAGATCATATTTCCAGGAAAACAACCTCCGATTTCCTCGATTGGGAGCAATAGGATCAATTAATCCTCACCGGATCTTTGCTTCCATGTCAGATTATGTTCTCCCAAGGTTTGTTAATTGTGAAACCGCTACATAGTGCTTGTCCACAATTGAGTCGTAATTCCGTGTGCAAATTCGTGCGAATGTGAACCAATACAAACTAAAGGTTCAAAATCAGAGAAAAGTTTGTTGACTAGGAATGAGTACCTGTTGAAAATTCGTAGTTGTGTTGATACTCTTGCATTTGTTGGCCAAAAGCTTGATGATAAGTCACATATTGATGTTATTTTTGAGGGCTTACCACCAAAGTATGATACCTGTGTGTTGTCTATCAATACTCATCTTGATCCGTATACAGTTGCAAACATTGAAGGCTTGCTTCTTTCACAAGAAACTCGGGTAGAGAAATAATGTCGTTCTATGGAGAATGCCATTGCCAATGTTGCAATCAATTCATCTACCTCCAATGCCAGAAACTCCAAATCTCATAATTCCACAACTCTTTCTCAAAACTTTTCTCAATCCAGAGGTGTCCACAATAATAACAACAGAGGTGGCCGCAATAATAACTACAATCGAGGTGGTGACCGTAGTAATTGGAAGACCACCACCAACAACGTTTGGTGTCAATTTTGTGGAAAGCCTAACCATACTGCTCCGGAATATTTCTACTACAATGATCCTGAATACAATCTACCTTTCACTCCCAACAACAATTATTCTATCCATCCTCAAGGACATATCTCCTATGTTCCCCAGTTTCATCCACAAAAATATCATCCATCCACATCATTCAACTCTCATCTTCCCTTCTTGAATCAAGCTCTAGATTCCATGGTATCCTAATTCTGGAGCGACCCATCACCTTACATCAGACTCTCAATCCATGTCCCAGGAATCAATCTATCAAGGAAGTGATCAAGTTGTTGTTGGGGATGGTAAGAGGCTCCAAATTGCTCACGTTGGTAGTACTTCTTTTATTTCTCCTTTCCATTTATCTAGGACTCTTACTCTTAATAACATCCTACATGTTCCATCAAATCACCAAAAATCTTCTCGGTGTCTCTAAATTTTCTAGAGATAATAATGCCATTTTGAGTATTATCCATCTGTTTGTTTTCTAACGGACATTTCAACTTGGGCCACTCTTCTTCAAGACCATCTTGAGAATGAGCTATATTTTTCTCTCCAGCTAGCAAGTCAAATTGCAGCAACTCTCTAGACACATCAAATCAATTTCCTTATTGTAATAATGTTTGTTGGTCCCAAGTGGTAGATGTTTAGGGGGGGTGAATAAACCTCTAACTTTTTCTTGATTTTTCTCTTCAAAAGATAGGTAAGCGGTTTGTTGTCTACTTGTAAGCTACTGGTTCTTACAGCAGAGTTTACAGCAGTAAGTTTCTACCGAGCAGTTTACTTATAGTAACCTATTTTTCGACGTTTACAGCTAGCGATTGCCTTATTAGTTTTATGTGCAGGGGACTAATAGTAGTAGTAGGTTTTTGGAACACTTTGTATGTATGAATATAGAGTTGTTAATACGTAGTAGTTAAAAACAATTTTTAAGAGGCTATCACAACTACGGCAAAAATAAATAATGTGCATAATCTGAAAATAACGACACATAAGTTTATAGTGGTTCGAAGGTTGGGGTAATCCTTCTACGTCTATTCTTTCCTCACACAATGGGAAAATTCACTGAGTTGCTCATACAGTACAACTCGAGTACACGATACTCGAGTCTCGACTCGGTACCTACAACAGTTTTCATCTATCCTCGAAAGGCTACACCTCTAGCTATACAATCCCACACATGACTTAACTAGTCTAGTTTGAATCCGTGATTCAAAAAAAGACTCCCCAATAGACCACTTAAGAAAGTAATGTATAAGATTGATCTTCCACTTGAAGTAGCCACTGAACGTTTAAGAACAGATCTGAATGTGGGCGTTGCTTCAGTGAAGATGGACTGTGATTAAGACTGAGTGGCTTTCTCTTGATCTAGCTTGTAGATGCTTGAATATACTTGAGTTTTATCTTGTATGCTTGAATGTATCTCATTTATGTTTGACTCGCTTGTGTCTCTTTTTAGTTTTGCTCGCTTGTGTCTCTTTTCAGTTTTGTTCGCTTGTGTCTCTTACCATCTCTTATCTCCAGTCTCCAGTCTCCTCAATTTATAACTGTGGAAAATCCTTTGTTTAAGGGTAAAGGAAATTTTCTCATTTGACATTAATTTCTCTTCATACTGCTTAGAGCTGTTATCTCATCTTTAGCTGGTATATTGATTAGAGTCGAGTGCGCCTTGTCAGTTTCAGCAGCTGCTTTTGATTTTGTTAGGATACATATCTTCACGTTATTGCATAATCAGTACGAGATTGCATCTCATGTCTACCGGCTATTTGATCACTTGAAATTGCTGACTATTTGTTGCGTAGCTCTTCTGTGCAGTATCTATTGTGAGTAGAGGATCATGATGTTGACACATTTTGATGTACGCTAGCTTTGCGTAAGCATCTTACTTCTTACAGCGTCTGAACCTACTTAATTTAGTTGTAGTTTAAATTGACCGTTGTTGTAGCCGTTGTTGTACCCGACACGTTGTGACTTCTCTAAGCTTAGAACTAGCCCTATATATTACAATAGATTACATCGTTTCAAGGGGCACTAGTTCCTACTTACAAATGTGAGACTTTGGCATCATCAGAACTAAACATAAATTTCCTAACAATTTCCCCCTTTTTGATGATGTCAAAACTCTAAGAAAATAAGCTTAAAGTCATATGACAGCTAACTGTTAGTAAAAAAAAGTTACTCATCAAAAGGCAAACAGATCAACTAGAGTATGATGTAAGATTACAAGATATAATCTTTTAGCAGTAATGTCGTAACTGTTTCATTAGATATGATCTATACTATTACAGTTACAACAGTTAATAGAGACCAAAGACTACTACTCACAACATCTCAGAAACAGAAGATGCACCATATATCTTTGTTGCAAGTTACCTTCTCCTGTGGTATTGCTGCTTAGGTCTACTCGGTAGTCTGCTTCTTCTTTTCTCTTCTTGGTGATCATTCTTCTTCTTTCCTAATCAGGGTCTCTTTCAGTGTACCTCCACCATTGGGTATACATGGTACATTCAAAATCTTTAAACGTATCAAATACTTCAGAAGATTTTTCTTCCCGCAGCCACCATTCTTATGATTGAGAGATTCTTTTTCCAAGCCATCTTTTCCCTCTAATCTCTATCCGCTTTGGAAGATTTCCCTTGCGCAATAGATAAAAAAATATCTCTAACTACTCGCCTCGATTTTGAACATCCTTGTAGTAACCTTAGATCGTAGTAGATTGAAGTATCTGAAGACTTCTTCCAATATCCAAGAGTCGATCCTTTTCTTTGTCGAATTCCTCACAGTTTGAATCTCTGTAGCTAGCATTTTGTTGAAATCCTCATCAGAAATATTTTGGAGCCAGTCTGCCTAGCGTTCACATACTGAAAGAGTTGGAGTGGCGCTTTCTTATCTCAGGGGTTTGGTTTGGCTCGAAGTAGGCTGATTCTAGTTAGGAATGTCTTCAAGGACAATCCCAGTCTAAAGAAAGATTTATTGCAGATGCTCATTTGATATGTTAAGCTTCTCCTTAAACATTCAGCTCGACTTTGCATATCCAGCATCAAGTTTTGTCAATGCTTGAGTTGTTCTTTCCTTCATTATTTTTCTGGATTCTTCTTGTTCCCTCTGCTGCTGGGCCAGAAAGGCATCCTCATCCTCTTTCTGCCTCCGCTCAGCTAGCCTTTTCTTTGCCTCTTCTTCCCCCTTTTTGACATCATCAATACTCACTCATGTTGATATCTCAAGCAAGTATTGAATATTGTCCAACTTTGATCGATCACGAATTAAATTTTATTGCAGCTTTATGACATCATCTCTCAGTAGCCTTAGTCCTTGAGTGGTGCCATTCATCTTGGAGCCAAGTGTTGAGATTATGGTGTCTATTTTGCTGCTGAGGAACTCTTCTATCTTCTAAATTTCCATATGAAGAGCTTGCCTCTCTAGCTTAGCCACCAATTCACTTTCAAGCAACATGTGTTTTACACTTTTGGGGATCATCAAGACTTCTTCTGAAAGAGCACCCAAAATAGTAATAACACTAGAAGCATTTTTTCCTAGTGTGAATCGAAGAGTCTGAAGCAAATACTGGGTTATGGAAATTGTTCGCTCCATTCGTTCCATTACTTCTTGTAGTGCATTTGATGTGGCAACATTTACTTCAACATGAGACTGCCTCATTTCTGCAACGATATCATTTTCCCGTTGCTGAGACTTTTCCTCAAGTTGAACTTATGTTTCCTTCACAGATGACATAACTTCAGAAAGTTCTTTCAACCGCTTCTGAACTGGGTACAGTTCCTCAGGAGATCTTTGATGTTTTCTTCATGGAATGTCTTCTACTGGTTCTTGATTGGTAGGTTTCCTTCATTTCCTTGCTTCAGCTATATTTGTTGTAGATTGAGCTTGATGTACTCCATCTCCTACAGCCTCTTGTCCTACACCATTATTTTCTTTGTTGTCAGTTGATCCAGTAGGCCGATTGGTAGTGTAATTTTCTGGGGGATTCACTGTTTCAGCCTCAGTAGGAATTTGAGCTGCTGCTTTATTTGTTGTACATGCAATAACAACATCAGCCTGCTCCTTTTCACATTCCTCATTCTCCTCTTGCTCTAGTTCAAATTCAGCTTCCTTTATCTTTTCAGCAATATTTCCCTCGGTCTTCAAGGACATAGCTGCAACTTCTGAGTCAAAGTTATGCTCTTCAGTCTGGTTTTCTTCATCCAACAAGTAATCTACTTCATAATCATTTTATTCATCCAACAAGTAATCTACTTCATCATCCAACAATAGTTAGCATGACTACAACAGGTGTGTTAGATTCTACCTCAGCTTGACAACCTTCTGTAGTCTCCTGCTGCAAGCTTGTTGTAGCCTCTCCTACTTCTGCTACACTTGCAATAACCCTACTTGTGAACTGCTTTGAGCCTGTTCAGCATGTGTTTAAGAGGTATTGGAAGCCTTGTCTACTGCTACCTCTCTGACATAGATTCATCGGTGATCCCTGTTATTGATTTTTGAATACAACATATAGGGGAACATTATCCTCTTCAGAATTCAGTACAGTATCTGGCTGGGCTGTTGTAGTTGCAGGTTGCTGCGAGCTACTTACTACTCCTCTCATGGAAGTAATTGCTTCTCTCTGTAGAGCCTCAAGTCTGCTTGTTTTAGAGACTTGGTGGAGTATCTTATAGTCATCCACCGGCCTTTCTACAAGAGTTGTAGGACGTTTTAAGGGTGCCTTATGCAAATCTTCTGTATAGTCCTGATAAGGGAACCAAATTCTCTGGACGTCAACTCAGCAATATCATCAGTTGATGTCCAATCAATGACCCATTCTTCCTCTTCGCTCCAATTATCCCAATCCAGAATAGCAGGATATCTCCTTATGCTATTTGATCATTGTATGTAATACCTCCTCATTTCTTCTTCCAGTATCTCATCCACAGAAGGGGGAGCTTCTTCTTCTTGAGGTTGTGGTTCTTGTTTCTCAGAAACACGTAATCCATCTTTTATGGTTTCTGCATCAACAGAGGATGGTAATAGGGGTTCTTCTACTGGACCATCCCTTGAGGTATGGGATATATCTGTAGCCTGGGGTGCATTGGTTGTAGACACATCAGATGCCTTGACATAATGTACCTGTGATGATTGATGTCCCGGATACATTTCCAAGCTAGGAGATGGTGATCTCCTTCCAATGGATGTCAGCTCATGCTCATCAAACAGTTGCCTGAAAGTGCTTTCCTTGACATGGGGTTTAACCAACCTTCATTTCTTCTGTTGTAAGGGTTGGATGTCAGCACTGACATCTTCATCTTCTTCTTCCATTACTGGTGATGGAACTCTTGGTTGACGTGTTCGTTCAGTTGTCCTATTTTTGGCTGGGGGCTTTATTGGGATAACCTTCCAATAGGAAAGGACAGTTTTTTTCATCTGGGGGATTTTATTATATTCTTCTCCGGAAGTAAATGAACTGCCCTGCTGCTTGCGAGTAACTTCCCTGATAATTCTAATCCACTTTCCTCTGCCCAAAACCTATCCACCATCTATACCAACTCCTTGATCATAGAAGATGTAGGCTGGGGCAATACGTATCCTCTCCAGCTTTTTTCCTTTGTTAGTTATTCAACTGACCTAAGAAACAGAAACTCTTGTCAGTTCATTTGTACTCCTTTCATACGGCCATCATCAAGCAGAATCTGAGAGTTGTACATTTATCGTAACTCCCAGTTCGGCCTTTGATACATATGCTGAATATATCGTGCATATACTCGTACTCGGGGTAAAAAATGGTCTTGGTATAGGATTCATGCACCTTTGTTGCTAGCTGGTTTTCTTTGAAAATGCACTCGCACTCAAGAAAAGAGTCTTCGCCATAAGATCGCATTTTTCTTTGAGAAAGTCCTTCCTCTGGCATCTTTTAGAGCTTGGGAGACTACTGGGATTTATCGTTACCATAGTATCCCGTAGTCTGCATGTGATGGATTCAGGTTCATCGTTCTTTGATCTAGTTACCCTCGGCAGTATTGTAGTATGCTGCCATCATCTCTTCTTGGTACCTTGGAGCATGGGAACCAATCAAGATCTCCAGATGATTGGATTTCAATCTCTCAAAGATTGATTCAATTATCCGGGAACTATGTTTCTTCTCGGCCATCCTTACCCTAAGATAATCAAGAGAAACTAGACGCCCTTCAATGATTTCAAGAGCCTTCTTGGTTGGAGTAGATTTCTTCGTCATCTTTTTCTCCGTGAGGGTTTTCTCTCATAGGAAGAAGGAAATGAAAAGTTTTACCTTCTATCTCAGAGCGTGTTATATAAGATAACTGATATTGGTTGCTAGAGTGACTTTTGGACTTTCGATGAAGAAAATGTGCAATTTGGAGGGTTCATATTCTCAGGTAAAACGAGAGTTTGAAATAGTGGCTGAGATTTAATACGTTTTATGAGTCAAATACTAACCATAATTACTTTCTACAAAAAGTAATTATGGCGCCGCAGTATGTGACGTGTGCATCAAATGTGGGGAAACCTTTGATGGTTTAGGTTAGGAATGTTTCCCGCTTAAAACTGACAAGTTTGAAGGATCAACTACTAAATGTTACGAGGAAATACAAATGCTGAGTGTCTATGTTGTATGCATCTATTGATGTTAGTAGTTCTGCGTACAACGGGATTTTCTTCTGTAGGAAAGTGTACAGTAAGCATTCAATGAATCACCATTCATTACGTTGTTGTAACTTCTAAATAGTAGAATCTCCATGGTAGGCATTCTGCGAATCACCGCATGCTACTTATAGTAATATTTACAAATAGTGTTTCACTCTTAGTTAAGCGAATCACCACTGAGTGCTTACAACACTCCCCCCCTAAATCCAGTAGGGGTTATAGTATAATTCCTTATAGTTGTACCAGTCTATATTGTAGTTTCCTACAATAAGAAGTTTTCCTACAGGGGTTTTCCTACAAATGAAACATCCCCAATTCGGTCCTAAGCATATTGAAACGTGATTCACACAACGGCTTAGTGAAAATATGTAATGCCCCAGCCCCGCAAGCAGGTGAAAATGTTGCTACTAAAACATGCTTATACTTTTAAAATATTTATCAGCAGAAGACCTTTTAATAAAAATACGAGTTAGAAGACTTTCCAATAACTGGCCTATTTTTCACATATAAAAACTGACTCGTAAAAATCCACACCTTTATGTTAAAATCCTTTATACTTTTTCGACATCATAAATAGTTCAAACTTCTATCTTAAAAATGTTCAAAAGATGAAAACACTTGCAACTTTAATTTAACTAATATAATTTTGGCACTCGATCTATATTAATACTTTACCTTTAAAAGAAATACTTCCAACTCTAACTCAATCGATGTAGATTTCACACTTGTTCTACGACAAAACTTAACTTTAAATATCTTTCCTTTACTTTACTTTCTTTACTTCTTATTGGGAACTTGCCCATGCTAGCTAGATTCCTTATCAATTTGTTGGACCTAAAAACGTACGTTTAAGCATAGCATCATGAGTTATGCGAACCTAGGATAACAATTATTTAATTTGCTATAAGATTGTACACTGACAATCCAGCACTATAATCAGCTAACCCATCGGCCAGCCAACTATTGACCCGAAGGTCCTATGACCCGAATGTCAGCCTATATAACCGAATGATACTAAGGCCAAGCCAGTTGCCCAATGTGACCCGAAGGTCCTATATAACGGAATGACTTCTTGCATGGTTAAGCTGGGCATACATAAGAACATACAAGCAGAAGAATATACTAAATAAAAGTTACCCATTTTTTACGTATACTTTCTTTGACTGATGTAGATGTTGTTGATTGAATTTCTCTGAAGAAGCTCCAAGGTTATCCAGTCCAACTCGTATTGCACTCACCGTGATTTGGAACCTTTAGTCATATAACTTCCTTTATTATTCTTCTTCTTGGTATAACTTATTCTATTTATCACAATCTTAGCTCATACATATTATTAGTTAATTCATATATTTATATTTACATATCAAGTCATATATAAATTACGATAATGTAGGAGTGTGTAACACGTAGCACGTTATACATGTGAATAACGACATAGTAATGTACGAATAACTTAGCTAACTTATCAACTTATTCACATAATCTCAAAAGTTAGATTTATATAGAATGGATCCTTTCTCTAGAAAATATAATTTCTAGAGTTTGGAAAAATAGTGTTTTATAAATAAATCGATAGTCTATTGCATAAAAATTCACATAATTCATATAATTATCTAAAAATTGTGAAAATTTACATAACTATGCATGATTCTGTGTAGTTTAATATACTAAAATATTTCATTAAAACTCGAATTTTACGTTTTTTATAAAAATCTATTACTAGAGTTGAAAATTGACTATTTTTGGGCCTAAAGGCCCGTTTGAGTTATAAAATTCCCTAGAAATTATATATATCATGAAAACCTCCCCAAATTTAATTATAGACTCCTAAAATCATGTGACCTAATATAGTACAACATCTTTTCAAAATGAGAAAGTAATAAGTCTATAAAAATCATTTTCTAAGATCAAAATTGACCAACTTTATACCTAAAATCAGCTTATTTTGTAAGATTCACTAACATTCATAAACTCGACAAAAAACGTCTTTAAATTTTAAACATAGACTACTAAAATTATATATTATAACATAGTATAACAGGTTCGAGAAATTATTAGTAAATAAACTTATATAATTTTCTAAATTTGCACGCAGAACATGAATTTCTACGAATAGTGTATTCACATAAAGTTCACACATCTTGATAATATAATCTCTACTTATAACCATATAAAACTCATAAATAATCAATAATAAAAAATATCCAAGGGTACAAAACACATTTAACAAACATACGTACACCGATTTTGCATCACGTAGCAAAATCGGTAAATTGACGATCAACCATATAAGACCCCATACTTCATGTATACTACCACCAAGAAATATTCACAAACCTGAATCTAAAGGGAATTACCCTTGACCAATCAAAAGTATAACAAATCAAGTCCTAAACATGTTTATAATCTGTAAGTTAAGGGTTACGCTATTTTACCTTTTTTTTTCTAGAGTTTCCGAAAAGACAAAAGTAATTAGTACTTCTTATCCCTTCTCCTTGAGGTCTTATGATATTCTCTTTTTATTCTTCAATGATATTGTGTCTACATGCATAGGGCATAAGGACGTACGTAGAACTCCGTGAGCAAATCTTTATTTTTGTTTCCTCTAGTATACGTATGGCCGGGAGTTGGTGTGTATTCCAGAAAAGATGCCAATGGTTAATTATTTATAAAGGATTAAATATGTCCACACAACCCACACTACAAAAAAAAATCATATTAGAGACGGAAATTAGTAATGGATAATATCGGTTACTAAATAAAAATGAAATAGAAATAGAATTAACATTGAAGGAAATGGCAAAAAATCGTTAGTATCAGATTAGTGACGAAATAGCAACCGAATATTAGAGATAGGTATAATCCATTTCTATTATGTAGGTAATTTGGTCTCTAATTCCACAATAGAGATGGAAATTCCGTCACTAAATTTAGAGACGGAATAAATCGGTAGTGACGAGCATTATAGAGGCCAAATATTCCGTCTCAATTTCATTACTATTTTAATTTAGAAATAGATATTATTTTTTTTTAGAAATATTTTTTTCGGCTCTAATTTAATTTTTTCTTCTAGTGCCATGCATGAGAAATGTAGACGTGGTTGCATGATATCAAGGTTAGTGTATGTCTTACATGGGTAAAATGAGAGATGGGTAGAGTAGTTAAACATCCTAGTGGCTAAATTGAGATGTCCTTGTATTTAAAAAAAAAATTTATTGAATATATATATCATTTAGGAGAAGGTCTTATGTGCACAAGGTGCACCCCTCTAAAATTAACCCTAGGTAAAAGCTTAAACATTAATTATATAAAGGCAAAAACCCATGCGCCTAAACATAAGGAAAACAGTGCGCAACTTCACGCGAAGTTCTTCTCCTCCAATGTCACGGTTTCTTCTTCTTCAAAGTAACTGAAATTTCTCTCTCCCAAAGTCCTAAATGCACAGCTTCTCTCCTCCATTGTCGCGATTTATCTCTTCCATTGTCACGGTTTCATCGAAATTCCTGAATTCTCATCTCCAATAAAGTCGTAAATCTGAATTGCATCGCCCAACATTCGCTATTGTTCATCTCCAATCAGGCCTATTCATCCCCAATTCATGGTAGGTTTTTGCTGAGTTTTGTTTATTCTCCATTGCTATGGGTGACTTTGATCTTCGCTGAAAATCCAGTAATTTGTATAATAGTATAAGTTTATTGCCCACACTACAATAATCAAATTACATGGCGAATTTAATTGCGTCGTGAATCATCAATTTGCGAATTGTATAGCATCCTGACTTTCGTTGGTTTTTTCTACAGTGACTGCTCGCACATTCAGTTCAAATGGACAAGAATGAAGTTGCATTGCGCCTTTCTGTGGTGTCATTTGTAAAGCAAATAACAGTGCAGAAAGATCAGCAAGGTATTCGAAATTCATTATTATTCAACAAAAATATATATATGTACAAATGATGAAATATATAATGACAAATTTGTTTACAAAATGTTAAAAACCCAGATGAAATAGTGAT
>JAUEKW010001705.1:0-14719 GCA_032274785.1 Ajuga reptans
CTCTAGGGCCTCACGACACAACATTCACCTCCATGGACGATAACTACTTGGTCTTTATATTCGCCCTACTACATTTGACCTAGTACTCTTGCTAGTAGTCAATTTTGTGGTTAGCACGAGATTTACTGTTCAAGTCAGTCCCCACACATCAGTATGAACAAGCTGAAAGGGAGAAGTAGTTTTATGAACAATAGCTGGATAAGGAATGGAATGCTATTTTCCCAATTTACATGCTTCACAGTAAGACAAAGATGACATATCTCCAGATTCAGCAACTTGTTTTAGTACATTTGTAAGAACAGTAGAGCATGGATGGCCAAGCCTATTGTGCCAAACATTGCCAACAGAAATTTTATCTATACTACAAATCTCAGGAACAACAGCATTACAATGTTCAGATACATAAGTAACAGCATTACAAAGTTCATAAACATAGGAAACATCATTACACTAATCAGATACAGGAGAAATGAGAAACGTAGCAGGTTTAATAGATTGTATATCTCTTGAACTACTCTTGAATCTCTTGTTATGAGTAAGATCTAGCTTGTAAAGCCCTCCTTTAAGATGCCCCTTCAGAATGAGCCTGAGAGTTTGTTGGTCCTTAACATGAAATTGATCAAATAAGAATGTTATTATCTTTAAGTAGTTGAGCAATACTGATCAAATTCTTGGTAACTAGGGGGACAACAAGCACATTCTTGAAGTCCACAGATGTAGTCAAGTCAATACTGGATATACTAAAACATCCTATATGAGAAATAGACAATGTATCACCATTACCAACAACTAATTTATCATTACATGTATATAGATTTTGTATTGCTAGATTATGTTGCTGTGAGGTAATCTGGTGAGTAGCTCCACTATCCAGGCACCAATCTGTATCAGGAGGATTAGCAGTAAAAGAATGGGAAAGATTTGAAACAGTGTTCTGATTCTGATTACAATCACCATAGTTAGAAGATTGATTTACACCATAACTTGTCTGAGCAGGATTTTGTTGCCCAGAGTTGGGAGTGGTGACTATATGAGTGTTTGCCTGAGGAATGTTAAACCCTGGAACACCCTCAATGCCATTCTCAAGGCCAAAAAAGTTCTGATCAAACCTTGAGAAACACTTTGCAGCCACATGATTATTCTTTCCACATAGTTGGCAAATCACCCTTGCTCTTTTTCCATAGAACCTTCCCTTACCTCTGTTCTTGCCAAAACCTCCAGTACCACCATTGTAGTTACCACTGAAATTTACTCTAGGGGGATTTCTTCCATTCTGACTAGTATTGTACCTTCTTGTTGTCAGATTCAGAGTCATGTGTGATGAGCTTGCTCCAGAAGACTGTTATTGCAGAATCCTCATCTCATGTGTGTGAAGTGCAGACTGAAATTCAGAAAAGGTAACTGTCTCCAATCTGGTGGACAAATTCACTACAACTGATTCAAATTCAGGACCTAAGCCTTACAAAATATACAACATGAGATCATCCTCTTCAATCTCTTGTCCTGCACTGAGAATATTATCAGCAATTATTCTCATCTTGAAGAGCATAATCTTCAATCATAAGATCACCCTTCTTGAGTGTCTGTAGTTGCCACCTGAGATTTAACAATCTGGCTTTTGATTTTGTTCGAAATAATTCATCGAGCACCTTCCATGCTTGAAACGAATGACTGTATTTATGAACATGACCTAACATGTAATCTAAAATAGAATTCATAAGCCAGCTTAAAACAAACTAATTTGTCTTGATCCAAACAGGATATATCGGATTCCTTTGATCTCCCCCTCCAGTCACTTCCATGCGTTGTGGTGGAACAGATTCTTCTGTTGCTGTCAAGAACGACTCTAGTTCATGGCCTCTAAGTGTTGCAAGCACTTGCGCTCTCCAAAAAATGTGGTTGGTTCTATCCAACTTTGATGCAACAACAGTAAGAGTAGGCAATTGTGTTTGTGCCATACTTGAATTATGTCAAGAAATCAAACCAAAATCTATAAACATGAGCAGAAAAATAATCAAACCTTCAATCAAAGAAAGAAAGAATGAAGAAACTGCTTCAAGAACAAAAACTCAGATTTGAATGAGAGATGGCCGTTAGGCTCTTGATACCATACTAGAATTGATGTGTAAAATCAAATTGCATTTTCAAAAGTGATTTTGATGTACAACATGATCTCTATTTATAAGCTAACCATCTCTCTCAATAGCTTGATTAACCAAGCTCACAACTAACTAAACCAACCTCTCAAACTAACTAATCTATTTGGTTACATAAATTACAACAGAAAACTAACTAACTACTTTAACTAACTGTTAACAATAACAGACTTAACTGACTTTTGTTGTTGCTGTTATTTTGCTTTTCTTCTTTATTTCTTCTCTCCTTTGTCTGCTTCTTGTTCTTGTTGCAAACTGACTTTGCTTTTATTCTGATAGTTTGGAATGGACATCATGGTGGGTTTTATTTATTTGTTGGTTTACTTTAACTTTAAAAAAAATACTATAATTATATATATACACACACAATATACTTAAAATTTTTAGACTGTCTAAAATATTGGGTCATGGGCTGTCGCATTTATCGCCCACGCGGCCACGCCCTGTTTCAGAGTTTGATGAAGGTTTTTGAGTAGATTGCTCTTTTCTGATATTTCAAAGTGGCCCCTAAATTTCTTTTTACACAAACCAATGACTTATAAATTGAGGTAAACTGTGCGGAATACATGGGGTTGTAATTGAGGTTGCGAAAATAATTCGAGGCTAGAATTGTGTAGCTTATACAAACAACTTTAAATGGAGAAAAATGTGGATTTGGTCTCACAGGATACATGCTTATTTTATTTTGGTCTCAGGCACTGCAAAAATGATATCAAAAGGATTTTTACTCGATTTAAGTCATGCTTATGTCAGGTGGCTGGTTGCCAATGTAATAATATAATTAAAAAAAATACTTTTTCTACATAATATTTTCTGAACAATATAAAATAATTTCTAAAAATTAGAAAAAATAATTTAAAGAAGAAAATTAATAATATAAAAATATTTCAAAAATAATTTTTATAAAAAATATATTTTTCAAAAATTCTTTCCATAAAAATTATTAAAAAGTATATTTTCCGAAAATATATTTTAAATACTTCAAAATTATAAAAAAAAATTAAGATTTTATTTATATATTTTTATGAATTATTTTTTTAATTTTTCGAACATACAAAATAGGAAAAAGTAGAAATTTATAAAAAAAAAAATTAAAATATTCTTAAATACTTTAAAATTATAGTAAGAATTATATTTTTCTCGAAAAAAATATAATTTTTTTTTAATGTTTTATATTTTTCCAAAAATATAAAAAATATTTTTTCGAAAATATTTTTTTTATACTTGAAATTTATTAAAAAATTTAAGAATTTTTTTAAAATAATTTTATGAATTATTTTTAGATTTTTCAAAAAACAAAAAGGAAAAAAAAAAAAAGAAAAAAAATAATATAGAAATTAAATTAATGGAAAAAAATAAAAATCATGGTTTCAAAAGCGGCCCGGGCCCTATTCTACAGGGTTAAAATGAGATTTTTCCAAGGTTGCAGAAGTCCTTAGGCGGTGGACTTGAGCCTAGCGACTAATTGCGGCCTAGACGGGACTAATCGGAGCATAGGACTGATTAGGCGGGAAGGAATGGGAAATTAATATAGACGGGCAATGGTATGCTAGCGCATAGGCCGAGATTAGTCGGAGTTAGTTGGAGAATTTTACAACAGGGAATTTTTCTCTCCAAATAGATTGTTAACAGGATGGGACCAAATATGTTATTTCTGTTGGACCAAAAATGCAAAAAATTTAACAGTAAATTTTTTATTTAAGGTCACTTTTGCAGTGCCTGAAACTAAAATGAAACAAGTCCGTATTTTGTGGGACTAAATCTGCATTTTTCTCACTTTAAATGTAACCACAATAACTTATAAATTGGACGCACGAGTTTCTCTTTGAATTTGAAGTGAAGGTGTTTACTTGTCTTAATCGATGACTGATTAATTTTAGCCATGAGTATAGATAATTAAGTTGGAAGGTCTACTTGTACTTGTTCACATCTTAATTAACTATAGTTGTGGGGCCCACTATCTTTCACTTGAACCTACTAATTATTTCATTAAAAGACAAAAATTAAATAAGTAACGAAAACTTGTCTCTAATTACATGATATTTGTCTCTAAATTAAAGTAGTAACATAATTAAGGTGAAATATTTGGTCTCTATAATGCTCGTCACTAAAATTTAGAGGCCGATTTATTCCGTCTCTAAATTTAGTGACGGAATTTCCGTCTTTATTTGAAATTAGAGATTGAATTACCTACGGAATAGAGACGGTCCGTCTCTAATATTCGGTTGTTATTTCGTCACTAATCGAATACTAATGATTTGTTGCCACTTTCCGTCACTATTCTATTTCTATTTTGTTTTTATTTAGTAACCAATATTATCCATTACTAATTTTGTCTCTAATATGATTTTTTTTTTGTAGTATTTTACACCGTTAACAATATCATTTTAATGAGGTTTACAATTTTGTGATTATTTTGATAGTTTGTCATATTTTTATTTTAAATATCAAATATTCTCAATTACTATAATTGGTAACTATGATTTTTATACTACGAGAATGTTCACTTATTCATTATGGCATATGTTAATGGTCAAATGCTCATGAATCAAATTACAAATAAACATTTTAGATAAACAAAATAAGCTACTAGACGTGTTAGATAAAAGAACTAGCTAACTTTCACAAGATTTTGACACGTCATCCAATGGTCACATCCTTAGGCAGGTGAACATTCATTTCCTTTTTCGAGAAAATTGTCGATTTGATCCCCTAGGACACGCGATAATTTTATTTTGGTCCAAGGCACTGCAAAAGTGACCCCAAAGGAATTTTTACTTGCAGAAGTGGTACCAAACACAATTTTTACTACAGAGGTGATCCCATTATGTTCCAACTTTAGACCCAAAAAGGTTAAAAACTAACGTTTAGTCACGAAAAAATCACATGCTGCAGTTATAATTAATTAAAAAATAATTAAATGTTAAAAACCTGAAGTTTCATCGTGCCAAAAAACACAATTGACATTCCCCAATTTTTTTCTACCACAAACCCTAGAATTGCACTCTCTCAATTTTTTCAAATTCAAACTCAGCATTTTGGGAGAATCCATCACAGCGCTGTGTGAAGATGATTCGACGGAAGTGGATGGTCCCCTACCCAGGACCAGACTATCGTAAGCCCTCATTTTGTCACCTTGTCTCTGTAGTAGCTAGCTTGTTCTTTTAAATGTTAATGTGATGCTTTTGAGATAGTGGATATTTTGTTTATTGCCTTTGTCTTATTGTTTATGTGTTGTCAAGCTGACCTGGACGAGTTATGGGGTTGGTGGGATTTTTTGTTATGTGTTGTTTAAAGTATTGAAGGTGGGTGGGACTTTTACTGCTTTTTTTAAAGTTTTCACTTTGTCTTATTCATAGTTGTGTGGTCCAATAGAATAAAGTTGTCACAATATTCATAGAGCACTGTATTTTTCTTGTATTCTGTGTGGTTTTTATGAGCTTATGGTATTGGATTTATATTAATTTTTTCTAAATTTGTATTGAGTAGGTGGGGTTGATTATTGGTACACATTGAAGCTACATCATGGTGGAATGGTGGTAAATGATGTAGACTGTGTGAAATAGATAGAGGGAACAACTAGGGCATTTGATTTTGTTGACACTAGGAAGCTGAGTTTGAGGTATTTAGAAGGTTTGGCTGAGCAACTAGGGTACATGGGAGGTAAGAAATTTTATGAAATGATTGAGGGCAGTGGGTTGAAGAAGATAGAGTGTGAATATGATATATGGATGAAAATCCAAACAGCAAAAAATAAGGAATTTACTCTTTTCTTGGAAGATAGTAGGACATGTGTGCCAGAGATTGAAGAACAGCCTGATGGGGAAATTATTTGGATTGATGAGGAAGAGACGGTGAATGAGAAACAGATTATAGAGGCAGAGAGAGATGAGGAAGTAACAGGGCATGAGAAACAGAATACAGAGGCAGATGGAGATGAAGAAGTGGCAGGGTATGGGAAACAGGACTCTGTGGCAGAGGAAAATAGAATTGATGTTCAAACGTGAGCAGACAGAGAGAGAGAGAGAGAGAGAGAGGGGGGAGCCTATCTTGATTGTAGATAGGAATTTGGTTGAAGAGGAAGAAACAGATAAATCAGATGAGGACTTTGTAGGAAAATAGGACAGCTGTGATGAGCTACTTGATGATATAATATATGATGAGACTGTTGATTTAGATGTAGAATATGTAGGACTTAGGATATCAAAGCAGGTGAATGATGAGGAGAGCTCAGATTCTGATGATGATGATGGAGCATATATCCACAACAATGAAAGTGATTTTGAGAGTGTGCAGTCTGAAGAAGAAGAAGAAGAAGAAGAAGAAGAAGAAGGAAATGAAAGAGAAGGGATGGTGTTTTGGGCTTCAACTGCCATGAATTCAGAATTTAATCTAGGCCAAATCTTCAGTACAAAGCAATTGTTCAAGCAGGCAGTTAACTCATGGTCAGTCAAGCATGGTCATCCAGCAAGGTTTACGAAGAATGATAAGAGAAGAATATATGCCAGATGCAAGGAAGATGAGTGTGAATGCATATTAATGCTTTGAAGGTTAAGGATGAGGAATCATTCCAAATAAGAGAGTTGGATCTTCAACATTCCTGTGCAAAGACTTACTTTGTGGACAATGTAAGCTCCAAATGATTGGCACAGAGGTATGACAAGCCATTCAGGGCTGATCCCAAGAGGAGTGTGAGGGGATGGAGATCAGAAGCAATTGAAGAGTTGGGAGTGTACATTTCTCCATTCCAGGCATATAGGGCAAAACAAAAAGCTTTGAAGATGATAGAAGGTGATAGCACAGACCAATACTCCAAGTTATGGGACTATGTTGAGACACTTATAGAGAAGAACCCAGGATCAAATGTGATTCTCCATGTTGACACAACCCCTCAAGGTAACAAATTTAAGAGATTATATGTGTGCTTGCATGCTTTGAAGTTTGGTTTCAAATCGGGTTGTAGGCCCTGGATAGGTGTAGATGGGTATCATATAAGGGGCAATACACCAGGTGTGCTCCTCATAGTTGTTTGTATGGATCCAAACAATGATCCATATCCCTTAGCCTATGTTGTTGTTCAAGCTGAGAACAAGGAAAACTGGGAATGGTTCATGACCCTACTGAAAGAAGATCTACTATCAGAGAGAGGGGATGTGTATGCCTTCATGTTTGATAAACATAAAGGACTAATTGGTGCATTTGAGAAGATTTTGCCTGCAGTAGAGAATAGGTTCTATGTGAGACACCTTCATGGTAATATGAAGAGGGCAGGATACAAGGGAGATGCCTTCAAAAACTTGTTGTGGAAAGCAACTAAAGCAACAAATGTTCCTGTATTTAACAGAGCAATGTCACAGATTGGTGAGTTGGATCCTAGGTGTTTGGAATGGCTGCAAAAAGACAAGCACCCTTCTCAATGGAGTAGGTCACACTTCAACACATTTGGTAAGTGTGATACTCTAGTAAACAATATGTGTGAACAATAGAATGCAGCCCTGTTAGATGCTAGAGAGAAATCCATTCTCACTATGTTAGAGTGGATAAGAGAATATTGTATGTCTAGGCTTGCAAAAAACAGAGATAGAGCTGAAAGGAAATGGGAAGGGAGGAAGTTGTGTCCTAGAATAAGGAAGATTGTAGCAAAGATGGTAGATGACTCTTCAGATTGTATTCCAATCAAGTCAAATGAATACAACTATGAGATTTCTTGCTCAGATGGTAGTAGATATGCTGTTGATTTGTTGCTTAAGACCTGTGACTGTAGAAAGTGGGAAGTTTGTGGTATCCCTTGCAAGCATGTTGTCAGTGCTATTAATGCTGAAAAGAAGGACCCAGGGGACTTTGTGCATAGCTGCTATTCAACTGAGACTTATGCAGCAATGTATGTCATTGCTATCAGTCTTATGAATGGAGAACAATTATGGAAGAAAACTTGGGTATATACCACCCCGGCCTCTATATTTTGGGAAAAGAAGAAAGGTAGACCTCAAAAAGCTAGGAGGTTTTATGCAAACTCTGAAGACCCAAAAGGCAAGAAGAAAATCACAGAGATAAAACAAAAACTGAAGAAACAGAGGTTCAAAGTAACCTACCAATACTGTGGTGAGCAAGGGCATAATCAACTGGGTTGTGTTTTGAAAAAGAATGAAGAAGCAATAGCTGAGAATGATGCTGAACAAAACGTAGGGGAATCTTCAAGGAAGATTGGAGTAAGGAATTTGTAACTCTTCTTTCATTTAATTCTTTTACTTACCATAATTGCTATAATGTGTTTTAAAATCTTTGTAGGATGGTGATCCAGTTCAACCAGATGTAATCACTCAGTCTGAAGATTACCCAAATCTCACTCAAGAAGCTGAACAAAGAGTAATTGATCTTGTGGAACCAGAACAGAATGGAAAGGATGGAGAACCTCTACTTTCAGAGAAGCCAACAACAACAAAAAGGCAGGGAAAGATTGGTGAGTATTTAAAATTAATGTTGTCTTGTGTTATTATTATCCAGGTTTAAATATTTCTTCTTTTATTGCCAAACAATTACAGGTTAGGAAAAGGGCAAAAATTACCAAAACTGTGAGTAGTCAGTGTATGGAAGCAGGGAGCTCATCAAGTATAGCTCCTTACTCTGTCAAAAGCTCAATCAATGCACCACCTCCTGTACAGCTTGGGGTAAACATAAGGGCACCACCCCCCATGAACTTCAATCCACAATCCTTTATTGGGAGGTATTCCCCTGCTGTGGAACAAAACAGAGACAATGGGGCAATGAAGGCCTTCAATCAGGGAGGTAAGAAATTTGTAACTCTTTCTAGCCTCACAGAAGTTGCTGAAAAAGAGAAAATGGGTTTGGGGAAGAAAAATTAGTGGTAGGCAGTTTGGTAGTGTATTTTGAAGCGCCAAATGGTACATTATCGTTATGGTGTTGCCTTTTTTATGGTTTTGGTAGCATAAAAATATTTATGATATTGTAAAAAATAATCCATTTAGCTTGGTTGCAGTTCATAAGTATTTCTATTCATATTTTTACCTTTTATGTTCTCTTGTTGTCTGTTTGTTGCTTGTTGATACTATTGTTCATTGTTGTTAGTTTCATCTTCATTGTTACAGTTTGTTGGTTGTTGACACTATTGTGCATTGTGGTTAGAAAATATTGCATACTCTTGAACAACTACCCATTACATATATCAAAACAGGTACATAAACATACAGAAATGAAAAATACCATCCACATTTTATACTACTTTTGGCTAAACAAACCATTTAGCTATACTAGGAGCCCAAGCCAACAGAATTAAGCAGCAAATCAGTTTATGCATCTTTCTCAAGCCACTGATTTCTCTCCCCATCTTTTTCATTTCTTCAGTTAAACACCCAACTACATTGTGTAGCCTATCATCCCCACTTGCACCCTCTGCTCTCACAGTTTGAACCTCATCAGCCCATACAAAATATTCACATCCATCAATAGTATTCCAGTTGGGGCAGGAGTAGAAAAGACGGCCTCTGCTTGTTGGTCTCGACGATACGTACGTTTGGGTACCCTTTCCACAATGACAAATTATGCCTGCTTGAGAGTGTGGATATGGCCTTCCACGATTTGATGGTGAGGAAGACATTTTTGGCTTATAGTTTCTTTGCTTTTCTTGTTGTGAATGGATAGGAAATGATGTGTGATATATAAAGTTGTTGTGTACCTTAAGTATCACAGGTTTTGGCTCCAACTCGATGCATTTTCCCTCCAAAATGACATTTTCCCTCCAGTTTGGTGCATTTTACCAGATGGGACCAAATGTGCAACTGTTAGGACCAAATATGTAATTTTTAGTGGGACCAAATGTGCAACTTTTGTGATGGGACCAAAAATACAGAATATTTCATGGTAAACGTAACGGTAGGACCACTTCTGCGAGCAAAAATTTCTTTGGGTCACTTTTGCAGTGCCTCGGACCAAAATAAAATTGTTGCGTGTCCTATGGGACCAAATCGGCATTTTTCTCTCCTTTTTCCTTGCAACTTCTTTTATGAGCAAATTAAGCATCTTATTACTTACTCATAAGATAAATTTTTAACTACAAGGCGCTCAACCCAATCGAGAAAATCATGCCCCATCCAAAACAAAAGGGCTGGCAGAAGAAAAAGAAAACTTCGCTAAACTATGCTCCACAACATTACATTTTTGCAATGTGTGCTCCAGACTTAAAAAATCCTCAATTTGTAGTAAGCGCTTAATGTCGTCCACCAACAAACCATTATAATCCATATACTTCCCTTGCCATGTGACAACATGCACATCAAGCAAAGAATCAAAAAAATTCTCACATTCTTGAAACCTCAATCCAGATAGAATCTCAATCCACCTTCCAATTTGATGACAACCCGAATTCACCATTCCGCCTGTCTCGTCCCGGAGAAAAAAACCAACCCCATATCTGCCTCTCGCCTCGTCCAAGCTAGCTCTCATACCCTTGGTTTAGTCGATCTCATTACATTTTCTGATCTTGGCCTAAAACATGATAAAGCGGCCCTAGCAGTTTGGATCACATACGTATGACTCCACGAAGGAGCATTCCACCCCTTGCCATCCCTATTTTTCTACAAGTAGCAACAAAAAACATCTTAAATAAGTCCATGCCAAATAATTCACGCACCTCTCTCCACACTCCCGAAACGAGCAACTGCAAGCAGATTTCAAAGCACTCTAGAAACAACCCTCCTTCCAAAATTCTTTAATAACACTACACAAGAATAAACCATGCACCGTAGACCCAATGTGCAAAGGACAAACATTGCAAGAGGGACTCACTGAAATATGATACACGTGTAAATTAACCACCATGGCAAGAAAATCACAAGACTGTTGCCAGATTTTTTTTTTACCATTGGAGGAAGGGAAAGAGCCCACATAAATTTCTACCAATCACTACTAATCGCAACCAATGAAGAAGGGTGATCAAATCCACCAACAGCTACCCGATAAGCACTTTTAACTATAAACACACTATTTAACTCAAACCTCCAATAGCCACGATCCTCCGAAGTATGTATCCTCCAAGATGGCATCTACCTCAAAAGGAATGAGAGCCATATGTAGCCTCTCCTTGTCCCATCTTCTGCCCAGAGTAATAAAATCCACCACCCTACAGCCCGATATAGCCAATCGCGACAATCGCCTTCTAGAACTAAGGCCTGGTATCCATGCCTCTTTGTAAGGCGCAATATCCTTCCCATGACCAACTCTCCAAATTAAACCTTTAGAGAGTAAATCTCTACTCTAACACATCGAACGCCAGATATATGAAGGGTTTCTACTTACATCCACCTCCATAATATCATCGTGTTTAAAATAACTCCCCTTAAAAATGTGGGCTACCAGAGAATTAGGATGTTGAATAATCCACCAGACCTGCTTCACTAGCAGAGCTTTGTTAAGCTCAACCATGTCACAAAAACCCATCCCTCCTTCTTCTGTATACTTACACAAACGACTCGGGACCACTGCATACTTGTATTTCCCTCAGTGGAACCCCACAAAAAGTTCTCACAATGAAAGGGCTAAAATAATTTAGTTATGTCAATAAAAGTGCTAAAATTATTTTTGGTCCCATAATTTTTGCCCGTATATTTTTCGTCCTTGAAAAATTTACATTTTTAATTTAGTCCTGTAGTTTTTGAAATTGCTCGGAATTAGTCCATTTTCCGATGCCAACGACCAAATCGACCAAAAAATAGAACGTTCTTATCAAGTGACAAAATATTCAGGCCGATTTTTAATTACGTGACACCGGAGGTCAATAAAAATTGGCTACGTGACAAAAAACGTGCTCTTTTCCAGTCGATTTGGTAGCCGGCGGCGAAAAAGAACCAATTGTGAGCAATTTTAAATATTACGTACGGGACTAAATTAAAAAAGTAACTTTTTAAGATGAAAAGCGTACGGGCAAGAAATTATGGGACCAAAAATAAATGTAGCTCTCAATAAAATATCACTGAATTAGATATTTAATGGTCCTAAATATATAAATAGTTATAATTAACAAAAATCAACATATAACAAAACTTAGAACAATCTATATTGGTGTTTAAAGACCTTATTAGTTTTGTTTTTCATCTTTCATTCTCAAGAGAAAAAATCGCATATTCGTTCGTTTGTTTTTTTAGGATATGCAACTATATTATCTTTATACTCATTCCACTAATTACAACAAAAAATATTCACATGACAATTATAATGTATCATATATAATATTTAATTTACTAATTGACGTATAGCTCTTGTAATATATGAACGACTTAATATTAGTGATAATTTCTTGTACACAAATTGAGAAAATTAAATATCTGATAGTTTAAGAGGACTTTAGTAACTTCAAAGACTCTTAATTTTGAAAAATATTCAGAAAGCATCTGATAGTGATACAATAGGGTTATTTAGGTATTGGTACTTCGGAAAATTATTAAGCTTTTTTGTTTTGAGGGTGAATGAAAATACTAATATGTTTTAGAATTAACTAGCACACAAAGAACCCCATATAATTAAAAAAATAGAACAGGTAATAATGGTGAAAGTCCTTATTATATATCATCTATGTTCTTGAGATACATTTTATGATTTGTTTGTTTTTTTAATTTTAGTTGCTATAATATTTGTGTACTCATTCCACTAACAACAACAACAAAATATTGACAAGAAAACTATATGTATCATATGATACAGGAAAAATTACAAAAGTTGCCTAGCTAGCAAGTTAGGGGATGTGGCATTTCATACCCACCATGTTAGGATATCGCACTTTTTGCCCACCATATAGCAGTTTTGCTCAATTTATCCTCAAATTGACCGGAAAAAACAAAATTCCACTTGAAATGTCACGTGCCTAAATTTAAAGTGCTTTCCTGCTGGCAAGTCCACGTGGCAGCTGATGTGGAGTACTAGTCAATATTGGAGGATGCTACATAGGACGAATTAATGGACAACTTTTGCAAAATATATATGTATATATATATATATATCTGAAAATTATTTTAAAATTCTAAAAAAATCATTTAAAATCTAGAAAATAAAAAAATGAAAATTATTTTGAAATGTCTTAAAATTTAGAAAGTTATAAAAGGTATTTCTGAAAATTATTTGAAAAATCTAAAAATTCATTTCAAATCAAGAAAATTTACAAAAACAAATCTGAAAAATTATTTTAAAAATTCTAAATATTTATTTAAAATCTGAAAAAATTAAAAAATTATTTCTAAAAATAATTTGAAAATTTTAAAAATTCATTTAATAGGTGTTTACATGAATGAGTGTTTCTGGATTTTACAACCATAAACACCCATTCTTCGATTCTCTATAGTTTGAGGCCTAACTTATATAGGCTCTATCTAGAAAGTAAAATTTTTATAGCAATCAAAACATTAAACAAAACAAAAAAATTCCTTTACTTTTTAAAAAAGAACAGTAGAGTTTTTTATATTGGTCTTTGTTTTTTGTTTTTTAATCATTGGTGTATATGCAAAAAAAGGAATATTATTAATTATTAATTTAAATAAAAGAATCTTTTTTAGGAGCTTTATTTTTGCGTCTCCCCTAGGCTGCCGAAAACTCAGAGTATCAATTTGAATTGAAGATAGTTTGATAGGGTGCAAAGAATTCATCCAGGTTTAGTTCTTGGATTTTAAAATAATTTTCAGATTTTTTAAATAATTTATGGATTTTAAATAGATTTTTAGAATTTTCAAAAAAAAATTCAAAAATAATTTTTTATTTCAGATTTTAAATGAATTTTTAGAATTCTTAAAATAATTTTCAGTTTTTTTTCTTGATTTTAAATACATTTTTAGAATTTTCAAATAATTTTCAGAAATATTTTTTGTAATTTTCTGGATTTTTAGGATTCTCAGAATAATTTTCAGTTTTTTTTTTAACTTTCTGGATTTTAAATAATTTTTTTAGAATTTTTAAATAATTTTTAGAAATAATTTTTTTTGGGCAAAAGTTGCCCATTAACTCGTCCTATGTGGCACCTTCTCAAACTGACTAGGACTCCATGTCAGCTACCACGTAGACTTGCCAGTCGAAAATCACTTAAAATTTTGGGCACGTGACATTTCACATGTAATTTCGTATTCTCCCGTCAATTTGAGCATACGTTAAGCAAAACTGCTAGATGGTGTGCAAAAATTGTGACGTCCTAATATGGTGGGTATGGAATGCCACACCCCCTAACTTACTGAACAACTTTTATAATTTTTCCTATGATAATTTACTACGAAATATGAATGACTTGATATTAATGATAATTTTTTGATAAAATATTTAAAGAATATTAAATCGTAATCGTTTATAAGATTTCAGTAAATATTGACTTCGTAGTTCGAATAATAGATACAAGACTCTCCTATTTTGGGAGGAAAGTACAAGAGAGATATTTAATTATTGAATATTTAAAAAATTATTAAATTTAGATGTTTTGATGACAAATAAAAAGTAAGGCTGTGTTTGGTTGGGACTGAAGGCCGCTGAGGCACTGTTGACTGAGGCAAACCTGCTGAGCAAAGTAGCTGAGGGAG
>JAUEKW010001816.1:242-14719 GCA_032274785.1 Ajuga reptans
GGAGTGAAGAATTTAGGGGACATGAGTGGGGTATTGGGGTAGTCTAATTAGGTTAATTGGGCTATTAAGTTAGTTAATTGTGCCTAGTCTAATTTAATTAATTAGTAGTAAAGGTAATATTGTCAAAGAGGGTTGGATTGTGATTGTAAAATGTTAAAATTATACTAAACTTATAAAAGTAACAAAATTATAATATAAGTTACACCAGAAACTATTTTGACCCCTTTTCACTTTTATAAATACCTTCTAAAAGGTTACTTGTTATGAGGTCCATTAAATTTTCACGGCCCACTTCATAATCCTTCAATTCGAGGGATGGCCCATCATATTCATATGGAAAGCCTCATGGTGAATAAGGGAAAAGGCCCAACTATTATAGGGGTGTTTTTCCTTGTTTTTGCTTTTAGAAAAGTGATTAAATTAGAGATTGTGAAAAAAATCACCTATAAGTAAACGTAGATAGCGTTTGATATAAAAAAAATTTGACTAAAAAAAGTAACTAAAAGCTGTAAAAGCAATTAAAAACTACTTGCAGCTTTTGACCATTTTTTTTAAACAGAAGCAGTTTTATAAAAACACCTAAAATAGCTTTTCTAAAGTTAAAAGCCAAAAAGTTGCTTTAAATAAGTAGGGGAAAACACCCTTTATGTTTCCTTTTCTGTTTTTATTGTTCCCTGGCTTTATTTTATGTTCAAATTCGGTTCGTTTTTTTAAATATAAAAATTAGTTAATAGTTCAAGTTTAGTTCGTATAAAGCTAAACAATATATTAAATAAGTATAGTTCTAGCTCGGCATCTTATTAAGCTCATTTGAACATACTATTTTTTAATTTAAAAATGAGAAAAACTTCAACTACAAAAAATATAAATTATTTACATTAATACAGAAACCATCAAACTAACTCAATTCTACATTTTAAATTTTATAATAATATATAATGCAAGCTCGCGAGCGAGCTGAAGGCTGTGGAGAAGCTCGCAAGTTGGAGTTCGGAAAGAAGCTCGCGAGCTTACTAACGCTTAAGTTTGATTGTGCTTGAATTAAGCTTGAGCTCAGCTCGTTTAAATAAAAAAAATTGATCCTGAACAAATACTTTTTCAAATTAAGATCCAATAGTTTGTAAATAGTTCGATTTTATCACATCACTATCCAAATTGAAATTGACAGATAATGGGAGGAAGAAAATAACAGTTAAGGGTAATTTGGTAATATGAGCAGTTGTCTTTGATGAGGCATCCGTTTTCCTCTAAATGAGATCACCTATTCAATATGATGTTTTATCTCCTAACGTAATTCTAATAGGAGCCACCACATGTCCGTTGATATCACAAGATGTTATGTTACATACATATTATATATTAATAATGTTTGAACAAAAGATAAAATACTATTTAAAATAGATGATTTTTTTTTTTCAAAACGATAGATGAACTTCATTAAAAAACTCAACATAGAACGTACATTCGTAGCTAAAGAGCTAATCTCCTTTCAAGCTAACCGGGGTTAACCAAGAAGGAAATTGTGAGTCCCAATCGCAAGAGGATGGACTCGACATAGCAAAAGATGCCAAATTACAACAAGACGTAAAATTCCCAAACGGACAAAACCCAAACTTACATGACTCAAAAAGAACACTGAGAGACCTGATGTCTTCGGCAATCGGAATCGAATGTGAGTCAATGAGCTGAACATTGTTCAAAATTCTTGTGATATCCTCATCATCAAAAATAATAATGATATCCTCCTTTTTGAAAGCTTGAATTTGAGCATACCGAAGTGCTTGGAGAAACAACTCTACTGGATCCGGAGAGGAATCCCTAGATATTGCCCACGCACCCACAATATTGCCACGGTCATTTTGAGCTAAACCTCCGAAACATACCTTGGAGTTAAGATGGAAACTGATACTGGTGAAAATAGAATAACACCCTATCGAAGGCTTCCACGACTTTACGAGATTTATTGCTTCCAGAGGGGGGCAGTGAAGCCCCATATTGCAAAGAATTGATGGGCCAGGAGAAATAGATTCTTGCCAATCTTGAACAGCTTCTTCCACTGCAAAGAATTCTGATTTCCACTTGGACTCAAAGACCCACAAATTACGAGTTTTCCACATCCACCAAAGCAAGTAAACAGAGAGTTGGATCCGATCTTTCGATACTTCCTTTGAGCTGATAACTTGCCACCATTGGCGAAAAGAGCTGCAACCTGCCACCGAATCATCCCATTGTAGTGGGGCAATTTTCCAAATCCGACGGGCACGAATACAATGGAAAAAGAGATGGATTAAGGACTCCTTATCTTCTCCACACATCTTGCAAATAGGATCAATAGAGACTCCTTTAGCCAAAAGTCGATCACCTGTAGGGAGAAGATCAAAATAGCAACACCAAATAAAAAATTTGAGTTTCTCTTTGATTTTGAGTTTCCAGATTCTATGCCACTTAAATGATTTATCATTTGCCCCATAGCTACATTCTGGACCTTGAGAATTAAGGACTTTTTGATGGGTCAGCAGCTTGTACGCTGATTGGACAGTGAATTCACCATTGGGACTAAAACGCCAGACGAAATGAGAGGGCAGCCCATTATCAACTCCACGTCGAGTTCCTTCAACCAAGACATGACGAGATTTAAAATATGTAAACTTCATATTATGTCTTAGTTCATCTTTTAGTATAAATTCATGGTAAAATAGAAATTTATACATTTGTTTTAACTCTTGAACATTACCTGTTTTTTAAAATATATTTTAAGCTTTGATTCTCATTTTTGACATAGGATACACGTTTATTGGTTAATTACGTGAAAAATCACGACATTTTGGTCAATTATCATTTGCAAAATGACATTCCAAAAATAACATAGAAATGCATTACTTTTATAATTTTTTTTCAATTCAATGCACCCGAGCAAGTTTTTAGCTCTAATTGCTAATGTAGAGCTCGAAATCAGAATTTTGGTTATTCCAGCTACACACGTGTAATCATATGATATTTACAACCGCTAAATGAAAATGATAATGTTTAATAATTAAAAAATATCTTCTCATTAGAGGTTAAAAAAATATGTACAATTGCACGTATGTAATCGGGCGGGTCAAAATTCTAATTTCAGGCTTCACGTTAACAATTGGAGCCCAAAACTTTCTTGAATGCATTGAATTAAAAATGTTATAAAGGTGGTGTATTTTTATATTACAGTTAAAATGTCATTGCAAATGTTAATTGACAAAAAGTTCATCATTTTTTACGTAATTAACCCTTCATTTATTAAATAAAATTGATTGAAAGTTTAATTAAAGATAAGAATACCATATTAAATAAAGTCTTGGAGAAAAGTTGGATGAAATTAGTTTTAAAATTTATAGTTTATTAAACAATGTAAAACTATACGATAATTCAATGTGTAAATGATTCCCAGTGATTTATGCTACTGTTTATAAATGATTTCAACATTTCACACAGTTTTTTTTATAAATAAAACACTCGACTCTTATTATAAATATAAAATTAAAATAGTATTTATATAAAACTGACATTTTGTTTTTTCTGAATTTGTATATTAAAATTTTGCTATTTCCAGTAATCTCCCTAATGATCTAAAATATTGAACTATCAATGTAACAATTTTGAAAAATAAAAATATATTTTACATAAACCATGAAAATTAAAACAAATAAAATATAAATATAGGATATTTAGACTAAGTATAAAATATTAAGTTTAAAGGTTAGAATTAAAGTAAATTGTAACTCAAATTTCATTATAATACAACCTTAAAGCACATAAAAGCACGCTAACATGATGAATCAAACTGGAATATATTTGAATATTATACAAGCAAAATATAATAATTCATACTATATACTACCACACCAATGTAGGTAATATAATATTAAACTTAACAATAAAAAACCAACAAATGATATCGGAAAAGAATACAAAACAATATAAAAAAAATCAATTATCTACATTATAGTTTAATGTACATATAATTTATTAGAATAAATATTTTAAATTAAACAATTGATTAAAATTTATTTCATATTAAAGACCCTCATTTTATAGTTTTATATTTGAATACACATTAGTCACGTGCGTCGCATGTACTATTGGCCAGTTTATAGATAGGGATGATACAGAAGAGTGGAAATAAAGCTTTGTGTAGAGAAGCAGAAACAATAGCATACAGGTACTATACTATTATATAATGTTCTAACACACGTTAGATGTTAGTCGGACGGCAGACTGGGTCTAGCGCCTAATCGAGGCTTATGCAGGGTAAAGTGGGATCTAGGCGGAGGTTTATAAGCAGGAAAAAGTTGGCGAGAAAACGTAGGCGGTCGATGATAGTCTAGCTCCTGAGCGGGGTTTAATTAGTCGAAGCTAGACGGTGACTTTTAGGACAGAGCTATTATATATGTTACAAAGGTTTCATAATTTAAGCTAGCTAGTGATCCTCAAATTCAGCTCTTTGGTCCATTGATACTACCATAGAATACATGTTACAGTTGCATCTGCAAAGGGAAGAAGTTTTTCAAACTTTGTGAATAACTATAACTCAAAATAGATTTCATTTTTTAGCAACTCCATGTATAGAAAACTGATAATTTGGTAGCAAATTAAGCAGCAACCAAACAGGCCTTCAACACAACTGTATCAATAGGCAACTTATCAGCAGGGAAAGGGCAATCCACTTGTTTCTCAGGCAACAGATCACAAGCTTTCGGCGTAACTCTACTCGAAACCCCTCCGATATCACTGCAATTCCACGGCAACTTCTTCGGCTTCACAGCCCCAAAACCCGATTTCTTCGAAGCCAAGTCAACAGTAACATTCGATATGCAAATCCCGGTAAAGGGATCGCCTTGTATCCCAGACAGATCACCAACTATTGTAACATTCTTCCCGACAATGTCTCTGTAGTTTATGTTTTTAATCTCAGGCAGAGCTTTCGGATCGTACCCTTGGTCGGGATGTGAACCGTAAGCGCCTGTCATCCAGAAGACATATTTCATAGTGTTTATGTGCATGTTTCTTACATATATGTCTTTAACATAGGCTCCTCTTCCTGGTGCTGTCTTGATTCTTACGCCCGATTGCGAGTTTATCGCGTAAATGTTTTCTGCGCGGACATCTTGAATCCCTCCGGACATCTCACTTCCGAGGGCTATGACTGCGCTGTCTGGCGAGATGCATGTGAATCCGTTGATGCTTAGGTGCTGCGTTGGCATCCCGTACTTTATGCCGTACTCATCCCAGCCGCTTTTTACTGCAATGCAGTCGTCTCCTGAGACCACGTACGAGTCTCGTATACGCGTGTTTGTACATGAATCTACAAAGGAACATTAAGAGTAGTAAGACCAGTTCTTTACTTAGCATAATCGATATTTGATGCAGGGAGTAATAAATACACAAACCTGGATTGATACCGTCTGTGTTTGGAGAATCAACGGGTGCAATGACCGTAATGTTTTCGATTATTACGTCCCTGCAGTAGGTAGGATGGATATGCCACGACGGAGAGTTGATCAAAGTAAGATCAGAAATCTGGACCTGATTTGAGTACAATATTTCAATCAAATAAGGTCTAGTGTTGTTTAGCTCGTGGCTCTTGAATTTTTTCCACCAGATTTCGCCTTGCCCGTCGATCGTACCGTTCCCTCCTACATTCAAATATGTAATTTATTCATCAAGATTGTCATACAAACATTAAAATGCTCCAAATCCTAAGTATATAAGTACCTGTAATAACAACATCAGTAAGATTCGTTCCGAAAACAAGACTGGCAAACCTTTTGCCAGCAGCGTCTCGTCCTCGTCCGTACGACGGCAAGGGATCAATCAGAGGATAATCTGACTCTTCCTGTGACATTCATTACATATCAGATCAGAGCAATGTCCAATTTTATTACATAGTTTTAGTACTAAAATAACAACCTGAGATGCAAGAAGAACAGCCTTGTTGTGTATATAGAGTGTGAAATGACTAGTGAGGTTAAATGATCCTGTTAGCCATTTTCCCGGGGGGACGACGAGCAATGCCCCGCCATCCGATGCTATCGAGCTCAGATTAGCAACGGCTGACTTGAATGCAGCTGTATTTGAAGTTTTCCCGTCGCCTTTCCCTCCAAAATCCGTCAATACTGCACTGTGTTTTCGACAATTTATCGACGAATATGGGATTTGTTTAGTGAGAGTGTTGAAATCTCTGCTTTCTGCTGCTTTCAGACATAACATTCCCAGTACTAAATAGATTAAAAACTTCTCCATAACCTGTAAAATCACATACAATAAACACATGTACACATTGAGAATGAAAAGAAAAAAAGAAGACAAAAAAAATAAGAACTAGATTTTGAAATAAAAATTTGCATACTTATGATTGTCAGAGAAAAAGATGAATGTGAGTGAAGCAAAGTGATATTTGGGATGGTTTTTGTAACAAATTTTTGAACCATCATAATCCAAGAAAATTTATGTAATTATATAAGATTAAGGTATGTTAGTGATAATCTATATAAATTTAGAAAATTTGGTCATTGATTGCAATGTAGCTTTAATGACTATTTACTAAAGAAAATAAAAATATAAGATTGAAAGGAGTATAAGAAAATAAAATCAGTATAAATCTGGGAGTTTGATTTCATTGCCTTTTGTGTAATAAGTCAGCCATGTTTTGTTTCCCTTTAATGGGAGGTTGAATAAACCACTTTTTGACCATTACTCATTATTAGAGTCGGTACCCGAAACGAATGAGATCACGTATTTTAAATAATATTTCATCTTCTCTTCCAACTTTATCAATACATCTTACGTATGTATGCTATTTTTATTTTGCCTTCTATAGAATTGGGAAAGAAAATTAATTTACTTTTGCTCGTCAATTTTGAACATTTAATTTCACTTGGCTTTAAGCCTTTAACTTAGAGGTATTATTTAGAATAGCGGAAAGGATATGGGCCTAAAATTTTCCAAATTTATGATACTCATACTTCCCCTATACCTTTTGGCAGGGGTTTAGTTTGTTCGAATAAAGGCATATTTTATATCTTTTATATAACAAATTCAATTTAAATAAAATATATTGACATCTAAACAAAATAAATAATTTTATTACATAAAATTTATTTCTAATTCACTAACTTGCCTTTTTCTTTTTATAAATTATTTAAAAATTAAATTACAAAGTTCCTTTAATTATTTATGTTAAACTTAACGAACTATATAATTATGGATGATATAATTAGTTCATATTTAAATAGATCTTATAGGGACAATTTATTTATAAATTTACAATTTGTATTTTTATTCACTTATTCGGTTCAGTACATTTCGGTATGGTTTAGTACGGTTTTCGGTTCGAAAAATTGGAACATATCCAAACTTGTATCAATAAAATAATCGGTTAAGTTCGGTTCAGAAAAAAATCAAATGGTCAACAAATTATTTCAATTTGGAACTTGTCGGGTTTGGATTTTGATCCAGTTTCGATAATCTCAAAGCTCCGTGCACATCCCTACTTTTTATGTTCATTTTTATAATATTTTTGCTGATAAATAATACATCCCAACACTCCAATTAGATCCGTGAACGAATTACACACATTTTAAGAATTTGACAAAAACTTACGTGAAGCAAATTTACGTGCATCTTGGCAAATGCAAGCTATCAAAACAGGCCCGATTTGGCACCACTCACGCTCTGGCAAGTTTACGGTCCAATACGTCTACCATTTTATTATGGGCTCTCCCGAAACTTTTATATCTGCTTCTCCCAACCTGCTAGTAGCTCGGGACTTAATCTAATTTGGAAATTAAATTTGCCAGGTCGTATCCTACATTTTCTTTGAAGATGTTGCTCCAACTCTCTTACAACAGCTAATAACTTAGCTCAACGTCATCTCCACTTTGATGAGCATTGCCATTTTTTTTTTATGTGCTCGGTCTCATCATCCATTTGGCGAGCAGCTGGGTTTATGATTTCATTGCCAACTTTCAGCAGCCCTAAAAGGAATCAAGCAGTTGGCATTAATGAGCAATCTCCAGCTCATTGTATGAGGCAGAGCAGCGCTCGTAGCAACAGTACTGTGCAACAGAATAGTACGAATAGATTCCATGTCCTAGCTAATATGAGTGAGACACGTTGCATGGAATCAGATAATTTGTAGGGTTGCTGGTTTTGCGAGGGTTCTGTATCTTTACTATATATAATGATCAATGTAGCAGCTGTAAAAGTAAGCAATTATCCAATGAAACAGTAACATGAGTTTCTCTCTCTCAGCTATGGCTTTTCTTGCTTTATTTATGATCTTATCACGTTTTCCTTTTATGGTATCAGAGCACAGCCTTTGAGCTGTTTCCTGATCACCCTTTTTCACATATTGTTATCCCTATCACATCAATATGGTAGAAGAAACCATAGCTCAAAACATTACCCCAAATACCACCCCACAAGTTCAAATCATACAACCTCACGCACAACTCATTACAATCAAGCTCGGAGAGTCAAACTTCCTTGTTTGGAAACAACAAATCCAAGAAGCAGTAAGAGGTTATGGCCTTGAAGGATATCTCACTGGAGAAATCACACCACCAGATCCAAAGGATACAACTCAACATGGGTTGTGGGTGAGACAAGACCAACTACTTGTCTCATGGCTCCTCTCATCTCTTTCAGAGGAGTTGCTTGTCACCACTGTGGGACTGGAAACCTCTAATGATATCTGGGAAACGTTGAATGCTAGCTTTACCAGCCAGTCTATTGCAAAAATCATGTAATACAAGCTCCAACTGCAGAATATCAAGAAAAATAATATGGGAATGAGAGAATACCTCAATAAAATCAAAGGTTGTTGTGATGCATTGTCAGCTGTTTGCCAGAAGATCTCAGATAAAGATCATATCATGTACATCTTAAGTAGATTAGGAGAAAATTATAACCCTATCATGGTTACTGTCTCAGAAAAGATAGGAGGATGCTCCTTGAGAGGTGTTTATTCTCTCTTTCTGAGCTTTGAAAGCAGAATAGAGAACCTTGAAAGCACTTAAATCAATGGAGATGGATCTGTTCCCATAGCTAATATGACAATCCAAAGATTTGGAAGAGGAGGCAACAACAACTCCTGGAGAGGAAGAGGATCTCCTCAAAGAGGAGGCAGATACCCTGGAGGAAGGAACTCTGGTGGAAGAAACACATATTCAAGAGGTGGCCGTGGAGGTGGGGTCTCCAACACAGCAAAATGATGCACATACTACTGCAGGGATAATCATAACACTTCAACAAGGATTATCATGACAGTAATGGTCAGGTGCAGCAGCAAGGCGGAGGAAATGGCCAAGGAATAAATCTCTTGCATCAATGGGAAGCAATGATTATTACAATGATCATGAATGGTATCCTGATTCAGGTGCTACCAACCACCTCACTTATGATTTCAACAATCTCAGTGTAGCCTCTGAGTACCAGGAAATGACAAGTTCAAGTGGAAAATTGTGTAGGTTTGTCTATATCCCATAATGGCAATTCTACAGTTAAATCATCATTAAAACCCACTCATCCTTTTCTGCTTAAAAATCTGCTACATGTTCCACACATCACCAAAAATCTTCTTAGTGTGTCACAGTTTGCTAAGGATAATTTCTGTGTTTTTTGAGTTTCATCCTTCTTTCTATTTGGTTAAGGTTGACCAGCTCACATGGGAAGTATTACTCAAGGGGATTGCTAACCAAGGTCTCTACTCTTTTGCCTTGTCCAATCAAGAATCATCCAACTTAAACCAACTCCAGTTATCCAGTAGCAAGAAGACTTTGTCAGCATGTGCTGCAGAGTTATCCAATAAAGCTAGTTTAAGTGCTTGACACTCAAGATTAGGACATCCAGCTTTAGATGTTGTTAAAAAGGCTCTTCAGCTGTGTAAAGTTTCCAATTCTCCTAATAAAAATGATTTCTTCTGTTCTACTAGTCCTCTGTCCAAATCTCATAAATAACCCTTCCTAAATTCCCATTCCAACTCTTATGATACTTTGCACAGATACACACTGATCTGTGGGGGCCATCCCCAATCAAATCTTATAATGGTTTCAGTTATTACATTGACCACAACACCAGATTCACTTGGATTTATCTGTTGAAGCAAAAATCTGATAATGTCACTACATTCTCTCATTTAAAAAACATGGGTAAAAATCAATTTAGGAAGAAAATTAAGCTTGTTCAAAGTGATGGTGGAACATAATATAAGCCACTCATTGAGCTATTTAACACTTCTGGCATCATCCATAGACTGTCTTGCACCTACACCCCTGAAAAAAATTTCTTAGCAGAAAGAAAAGATAGACATATTGTAGAAGTAGGATTATCTCTCGTGAATCACTCACATGTTCCACAGAAATTCTGGGATTCTGCCTTCTACACAGCTATTCACCTAATCAATAGACTCCCATCCAAATCTAACCAATACAAAATACCCTATGAACAACTTACAGGTTCAAAGCCCACATACACATATCTCAAAACTTTTAGTTGTCAAGATTTTCCCTATCTTAGACCATATAGTAAACACAAGATTGAGCCAAGAAGTGAAGCACAAATCTTCCTTAGATACTCTTTTCAACACAAAGGATATAAGATCCTCCTTCCTAAGAAGCAAAGAATAATCATATCTAGGCATGTTATCTTTAATGAGAAATGCTTCCCCTATTCTTCTCAAATCCCAGAACCAACCTCCCAATCCCTACCAAATACCACTGAGCTGATCAGCTTTGCTTCAGCACCTCCTTTGCAGAATCCCAACCCTCTAGATATTCCCAGCTCATCATCCAAAACATCATCTTCTTCCACTAATCAATCAACTCCTCCATCACCACCTCCAAACCTCCATAATGATGGTAACACATCCAATGAGAATAGTTCAAATTCTTCTAATCATGACTCTCTTGCACCTAATCTTTCTCTGAGTACTACATGGGAGGAGCTCATTTCAAGGAGGCATCAAATGGTCACTAGATCTAAGGCAGGGATCTTTAAACCAAAAACATATTGGACTAAGCTCCAATCAGTAGAAGCAGAACCTAAATCCTATGTTGATGCTTTAAGAAATGCTAGCTGGAGGAAGTCTATGGAAGAAGAATATACAACTCTCATGAAGAAGAAAACATGGACACTCACACCACTACCTTCTGACAGAGAAGCTATTGGTTGCAGATGGATTTATAAGCTTAAGAAAAATGTTAATGGATCCATAGTAAGATATAAAGCAAGGTTGGTAGCAAAGGGATATAGTCAAATAGCTGGTTTTGGCTACTTTGACACTTTTTGTTCTATTGTAAAACCAGCCACTATAAGGTGTGTCTTGACTCTTGCCATTTCTAAACAATGGAGTATTAGGAAACTAGACATAAATAATGCCTTCTTGAATGGTGACATAGATGCAGAAATCTATATGCAACAACCACCTGGTTTTGAACAGAGTGGGAATCTGGTCTGTAAGCTACAAAGGTCTCTTTATGGTCTGAAACAAGCTTCCAGATCATGGAGTATGAAGTTTGGTGGAACTCTTGCTGATCTTGGACTTACTCAATCTAAAAGTGAGTCTTCCTTGTTTATCAAACATTCAGGAGGTTCTAAAATCATAGTGCTAGCCTATGTAGATGACATAATTGTTACTGGGAGCAGTGAAGAGGAGATACAAACCTTTGTTCAGAATCTAAGAAAGAGCTTCTCATTGAAAGATTTGGGTGATCTGAATTATTTTCTACGGATAGAAGTTAAACACACATCTGATGGTCTATATCTCTCCTAATAGAAGTATATTCAAGGAATTCTTGAAAGAGTTGGCATGCAAGATGCTAAAGGACTTTCATCCCCCATGATCTCTAGCCCAGTTCTGTCCAAAAGGAATGGAAATCCTACAATTGATGCAAAACTATACATATCAGTTGTAGGTGCACTTCAGTATGCCACCTTGACCAGACCAAACATTGCTTATAGCGTTAACAAGGTCAGTTCGTACATGCAGAACCCTCTTGATACTCACTGGAAAGCAGTAAAAATAATACTGAGGTATTTGGTTGGAACCTTAGATTTTGGACTACATTTTAAGTCATCCAGCAGATTGGTACTTGCAGCATTTTGTGATGCGAATTGGGCAACTGACTTAGATGATAGAAAGTCAGTATCTGGCTATTGCATTTACCTTGGAAAGAACCTAATTTCTTGGAGTTCCAAAAGCAAGCTGTTGTTTCCAGATCATCAACAGAAGCTGAGTATCGAAGCCTGGCAAATGTGACGTGTGAAGTCATTTGGGTGAAATATTTTTTGGCTGGCCGAACTTGGTGTTAAACAGCCAACTGCCACGCCAGAATGGGTGGACAACTCTGGAGCAATATCTTTATCCAGCAATCCTGTCTTTCATTCAAGATCAAAATATTGCGAGCTTGATCTGCATTTTGTCCAGGAAAAGGTTAAAAATGCAGTTATTGTTGTGCATCACATTCCTTCACGTGAGCAGATAACAGATGGATTAACAAAGCCTTTGAGTGGGAAATTCTTCAACATGATACAAAATATAATGACCGTGGTTCCCGTATCAAGCATCGAATTGAGGGGGCATAAAAGGAATCAAGCAGTTGGCATTAATGAGAAATCTCCAGCTCATTTTATGAAGCAGAAAAGCAGCAATCGTAGCAATAGTACTTGGAGACTCTACCTCGGCCATTTTTGCTTCGCTTGGGGACGCAAATTGTTCGTGTATGTTATCCACTTTTATCTGAGATTAGGAATTTGCTTTCCCCATTTTCTGCTTGTAAATTATTTTGGATAGGTCGTGAGAGAAACTTTATTTCTCATAGCTTAGTCTAATTTTCCAAGGCTTCGCCTTTGGATGTACGATTTGGCATATCCCGCCTCCTTTCTTATGTCAATCAGTGTTGGTTGTTTCCAGCAACTATTAATGAAATTTTCCATTTCAAAAAAAGAATTTGACAAAAAACTTGTGCGTACTTCAAATTCCACGCTCGCGACTTTCGACTTTCGATATTTATTGTATTAAGTAACTTTTTTATGTATTAATTAATTATTAATTAATAGTAATTAGTACATGTATGTTAACTAATTGAATAATAAAATGAATTGATAATCAATTAAATTATTATATTTTTTTATTTTTCCTGATTTTTTAAATTTTGAATTTTTCTTAATTTTTTGAAATCTTTATTTTATTTATTTTGTTTCATTGTTCATTTTTTTTATTTGTTTCATTATTTGTATTAATTTTAATTACTTTACGTTTTCTAGTGTAGTTTATCGTTAAATATAGTATCCATTGATTAACTAAAAAATATTGCTTTTAGTTATTAGTTTTACAGCTTTAGTCATTAAAACTATACTTCTCAACAAAAAACGTCAATGTAAAAATAAATTTGTTAATATAACTCCTTAATTTCATATATCAAATGAGAGTACACATATTTATAGCTAAGACTTGGTGGTTACAAACACCACATTCTTAACTAACTTAATCTAACAACTTTAACTAACTTAAGTTAAACATATCTCTAATATGCTGCTCTTAGGCTAAGCACTTCTGGAGAGATTTACAACACACCAAAAAACAGATAAACCTTGATCTTTGATCTTCTACAGAATAATGGACAACCACTGAGGCAGCCACTGAGGACAGCACCACAACATCTTTGATCACAAGGTGAAGAAAGCCATCACTGGTTGTCTGAACTTGGAAGAACTTCTGAAACATTTATCGTAGAGCTTAGCAACTGGAACCTCAGAACAGATATAGGTTTTGTCAAGATGTCAGCAACTTGTTCTTCTGATTCCACAAACCTTACTTCTATTACTCCCTTCTGAATCAGCTCCCTTATGTAATGCACATCAATCTCAGTGTGCCTGGTTCTGGCATGATGCACAGGGCTTGATGCAAGAGTAATAGCACTATTATTGTCACACCAAATAACTGAGGGCTATTTGATCACAACTCCAAGTTCAGCAAACAATGAGCTTACCCACACTACCTTAGTAGATGCATTTGCCAAAGACCTGCATTCAGCCTCTACAGAACTCCTAGCTACAACATCCTGTTTCTTTGCACTCCAGGTGATCAAATTTTTCCCTAAGAACACACAGTGACCTCCTGTAGACCTTCTATCATCCACAGAGCCTGCCCAATCAGCATCTGAGTAAGAAACCAGGACAACAGTGGAAGAAGGAACAAAGGTTAATCCTTGATTCATGGTCCCTTTCAAGAATCTCAGAACTCTCTTGCAGGCTTGCCACTGCTTAACAGTTGGTGAAGACAAGAACTGGCTGAGTTTGTTTACAATGTAGCTAATATCAGGTCTGGACATGGTGAGATATTGTAGAGCTCCCACTGTACTTCTATAGATGCTTGGTGAATCAAAAGCTTCAGAATCTGCTTGATAAAGTTTAGTGCTGATGCAATATGGGCTCTCAGCAGG
>JAUEKW010002033.1:0-14714 GCA_032274785.1 Ajuga reptans
ACAATGGGTATATTTATTTTCAAAGAAAAAATTCTCAAATTTTAGCCATAATTTTATACTTTAGAAATCACCTGCAAAAGGTGTATAGTAGAATTACCCAATATTTCTTGTTTATTTAAAATATCCCTAAACAAAACTAATGAAACCCCACCACGACGTCGTTCCTCCACGAGTCTCGCTTCCCTTGACCCTTCCCTGCAAAAGTTTTTCCTCTCAGGTTTAGAGACAAAAAGGAAGATGGTACATAGCGCCTATGATTCCTTCCAGCTCGTCAACAATCCCTCCATCAAAATAGACGCCATTGAATCTTACGGTCACAACCTAATCCTCTCCTGCTCCGACGGCTCCCTCCGCCTCTTCTGTCCGGAATCCTCTGCCGGCGACCCCCGATCTCCTCCACCCGCGTCTGATTTCTATTTACAGTCCTTAGAGCTAAAGAAGGAGCCATACGTTCTCGAACGGACAATCAATGGCTTCTCCAAAAAGCCGATGCTCGCAATGGAGGTCCTCAAGTCGCGTGAGCTCCTCCTCTCGCTCTCGGAGTCGATCGCCTTTCATAGGCTGCCCAATTTTGAGACTTTGGCCGTGATTACTAAAGCCAAGGGCGCCAATGCCTACTCCTGGGATGAGCGGCGAGGATTTCTGTGCTTCGCCCGGCAGAAGAGGGTTTGCATTTTCAGACACGATGGTTAGTATCGTATCATCAACCTGAAACTCAGCTGGTTTTGTGATTGGCGCCGACTAAATGTACCCCAAATTGTACTTAACACACCCATAAACAAGTGTTCCGGTCATTTTTGGTTGAATAATTCAAACATTTGGGCGTGTTCGGTCACTACTTCTCCGAACCTCAATTTTAATGTTATAAGTGTTCGATAAGTATTCATTGAACATCTCAGGAAAAAATATGAGGGTGTATAAGGCAATTCATGGGGTGCATCCTTTATCTTTCTGTTTCAGGGTTTATTTGTGAAATCATATCCTCATATCTCCCAGCAATCGTAGTGTTTGTCTGACTTCCTGATATGGTTTCTTGTCACCTAGTTTAATCATGTTTTCTTGCTCTTTATCAAGACTACCTAATGAGGCTAGTTATATCATGTGAAGTATTTGTCATCAGCTCAACTGGTAGGCATAGTAATGAGACAGGCGAAAAGTGGTTTATTTGTATGATGCTGATCTCTTGATCATGATAAACAAGCTCCCTGTTTTTTTTGCTGTTTTAATTTTCTTGACAAAAATCATAATCTCCTGACGTGGTGCTACTTAATGATCATGGTGAAGAGTGGTCTGTATTGAATTACTTTATGCCATTTTTAACTTCTTAGTAAAACTGATAATTTACTCAACTATCGTATCCAGATATTGTGTGGGCTTGAACAAGGTCAAGTTTTAGGACGTGTTGCAAGTATTGCCATTTATTCTGGAAATATTGGTTCTTATTCATCGATATGATTTTCATTAGTTTTGCTGTTTGTTCAGGGGGGCGGGGGTTTGTGGAGGTAAAAGATTTTGGAGTTCCAGATACAGTCAAATCAATGTCATGGTGTGGTGAGAACATATGTTTGGGAATCCAAAGGGGGTATGTGATATTGAATTCAACAAATGGTGCTTTGACTGAGGTATTTCCTTCGGGGAGAACTGCCCCGCCTTTGGTTGTGTCCCTCCCATCAGGAGAGCTTCTTCTCGGGAAGGTAATATATTTCATGTTGATCTCTATTACATGATAACACTTGTTTTCTCTCTAGAAGATTCAAAATAATGGCATTTTATGCTTAGGGGTACTTCTGGCTGACAGCGAATACTAGAGCTTTACTGATAGAGCTTGCTAAGAGTTAAAATCAGCCTACCCCTTAAAAGGTCAAGATACGTATTTATGTCCTGCATCAGTGTTATATAATCAACATTTAGTTGGAGATCGAGTAAAAGAAACATTCATGGGTACCTCATAAATATTTCTTTATGATATTCTTTCTCTTCCCTTTGCCTATCAACATCTATATGGATGTCGTGGGTCCCAATCAAATTTCTTTTCTTTATATTTTTCCAATATTTTAGTTTAACTCTTATTAACTAAATTTGGACCGATAGGGTTGAAAATTGTTTTTAGTAGAAATGAAATGATGAAATTAGATATTTCTAGTGAAAATGAATAAAACAGACATGGTTTGAATTATCAATCAATTAGTAAAAAGTAATTATGCTTTTGCAAATGAAATCAAACAAGCGCTAAAGTTCTTTGGACTGTTACATCTTTGTACAAGCTTGCTGTGAACCACTATAAGCAGGTTGTTTTGGTAATATGTTGGTTTACCTGGCCATCTGTTTTCTTTTTTTCTTTTTTCTTTTTTCTTTTTTCGGATAGGAAAATAAAGTTTTTATCAAAAAGATTGACACAAATGTTTACTTGGCCATCAATGGCACACTAAAAAATGAAAGATGTTTCTTTGTCTATGAGATCCTAGTTGCATGCTTTTTGCTGCATCATAAAGAGTGACCAGTAACGCACCTTATTCTGTAACATGATCTACTAGCAATGACAACAAAAATCAAAAGATGTTTCTTTGTCTATGAGATCCTACTTGCATGCTTTTTGTTGCATCGTAAACAGTGACCAATAACTCACCTTATCCTGTAGCATGATCTACTAGCAATTCTGTGGGAGGATATGAAATTAAAGGTTGTCACATAACATATATAGTATGACGTAGATTCTGATCTCATTTGTGTGACTAATACTACGTGACTGTGGGAATGTCAATTTTTATTCAGATTTGATCGATGAATTAACTTTACATGAAATGCAACACAATGATAAAGACCCTTTACTTCCAATTTTCATTTCAGATTTCATCCATGAATTAACTTCATGTATTACTCTTTTGTTGTTTTCAATCAATATGAACTATTATCCTTTCAGCGTGCCAGTTCATTATAGAAAGTATATCTATTATTATCATTTTTGTTGTAGTTGTTGTTATTATTTTATTTATTTACTTTTCCTTTTTTAATTTTTTTTCCACACAAAATAATGTTCTTGATCATCCTTCATCAGATAATGATATTTTTTTTCAATTTTCTTAGGATAATATTGGAGTGTTTGTCGACCAAAATGGCAAACTTCTTCACGAAGGCAGGATTTGCTGGTCAGAGGCTCCTGCAGCAGTTGTTGTTGAGAAGCCATATGCAGTAGGTCTCCTACCACGACATGTTGAGGTATCTTCAATATATGACCATATATCTTTTTTTTACCTCTTTTTTTATTTGTTTTGTTTTTTTACCTATTTTCGAGTAGATTAACTGAATAAATAGCTCCAGACTTTTTTGCAGTTCTAATGTTTTCGATCTGCAGATACGGTCTCTTCGTGATCCTTATCCACTGATCCAAACAGTTGTGCTCCGCAATGTCCGCCGGCTCCTTCGGAGCACCCATGTCATAATTGTTGCACTAGAGAATTGTGTTTATGGCTTGTTTCCTGTTCCTGTGGGGGCACAGGTAATTTCTCTCTGGAAGTCGTTACGCAATTGAGTTTATACATATTTCTCGTGCTATTAACTTCTCAGTCTTTTATTTTTATCTTTTTATGATTGATGGGCCATGTATCATATTGTGAATAAAGATATATGCTTAATGTGATTTATGCAATTCCTGGTATCTGAGGTGATGTAGTATCTAAAGCAAGATTTATGAAATAATGTAATACAAATGCACAGAAAGAAATATATCCAATGATTCCCTGATCTTACAAGATGCAGTAAAATTAAAGCAAATTTTACAAAATAATTTATACTAGCAATTTGAATGCTCAGAAAGAAATTTACACAGTGATTCACTTACGGATCACACAAGATGTGGTAAAGTTCAAATTTCCGCGCGCTTCCGCAACATATCGAGGAAGTACTGTTAATGAAGACAAAAAGTACTCTTAGAGGGTCAATGGCTTATTAGAAGTTTTTATTTACCTATTTTTCTAAAAGTAATTGTTTAACCTACATAATTGTTTAACTTATGTAAAATTTCAACTTACTGTTTTGTTTCTTATCATCCAGATTGTGCAACTAACAGCTTCAGGCAACTTTGAGGAAGCACTGGCTTTGTGCAAGTTACTTCCTCCAGAAGATTCAAATCTTCGAGCTGCAAAGGAGCAGTCGATCCATATTAGGTATATAAATATCCTTGTTGCAGTGTTTTTTTTTACCCTGTTTTATTCATTTACTGGAAAATATAAATATAAAAAAATCTATGAAATAATTCAGTCTGCCTGTTGAACATCTGTATCAATGTCTTACTGTACTGTCCGTAAAATTCTCATGGGAATTCTACTAACCTGGATATGAAATATGAAAAAATGTACAATAGAAGTGCTATTCCATAATGATTTGCAAAAGATGAAATTATCTTCATCTCTGGGATTGTGACCAAGCTCTAGATGTAGATCTCCTGTTAACTAGGCATAGAAATTTCTGCCATATCACATTATTGAAGATAACGAGCCTTATGTTTCAGACAAGAAACCTGCAATGGAATGTGGGTAATAGACTAGACTTTTAATGGTTGTGTAATTAGAACACAAAGATAGACTACCACCCACCATAGAAGGTGTGGTGGCATTGCTGAAAGAACAAGCCATTTGGATAAATTGGAATGACAGAACAGGAAGGCCGAGGTCATTCAACTTCTTTTTTTGAGCTGTGGGTACGGGGTTGAGAATTCGTATCTGATATTACTTTTTCAAGTTGAAAATCCTACTTCAATGATTTTGCAGAGATAAATTCATATGGTTTATGCCGGATGAAGTTAAATTTTGATGAGTTGGTCTAGGTGATTGCTGAAAAGCATTTAATTTCTACTTACCGAGTTCAACTGAATATATGACGTTCGTGAACTTCTTTTGGCACTTCATCTCTCAACCCCCCTCAATAAGTTTATCTGACAATTGAACTTGATGCTATAATTTTATCTCGTTTAAGAAGCTTAATGACCTTTAAATCCTCACTTATCTTCATTTAAATCAGCACATGGAAACAAGCGACCGTAGTTTGACCACAAAACCCGTTCCATATATGATGAATGACTTTAAAATCCTCAGTTCTCTGCATGTAAAGCAGCATGGAATAACGTCCTTGAATCGGCTTCTAAAAGGGAGCTGTATCTCTTTCCTTTAACAAAACAAACTTATTTTCTTGGATAACTCATATAGTATAGGTTTACACTCAGGCTCTCCCCTCAACAGTTGTATAAGAGACACTTTACTCTATACTACAAGTCATTCTTTATAATTTCTTTGAGATTTTTGGTCGTTCATTCAGCCTCAAACAAGAATCAAAAGCTAAAAGATTGATCCTAGAGACCTTCAGCTTATTGCTTTGGTTCTGGTTATTTGAGTGTGCTTTGACCAGATTAGGCAACAAGCAAGCTACTCTGTCATTAATTCTGCACAAACTGTTCCAATTGAATTGCTGATATTCCTCTAACTGTCCTTAATATATCTAAGATAAAGATACTGAATAATAAGTCTTCCAAGTGGAAAAAACTAGGAAAGACAAAAAAATTGCAGTCTTGAGCAGAAGTTTTCTCTACAATCTTTGCCTTGGTAGTAGAAACTAGTAATTGGTGATTTGGTTGATCAAAGAAGGGGGTCACCTACCATGTGGCTGATGTTAAGAACATTTCTATAAGAAGTTTCACATAGATGTTGTACATGATGAGAGAAAAAATAGTTTCTCAACTTGAAACATGAAAATGAACTATAGCATAACATTAGCTCATAACTGCATAGTTATGTCAATTCGGAGAATCTTTGAGGATTATGAAGTCATTAGAGTATGCGGGCAGAAATAAATTTAGGACAGATTTGTGGTTGTGAAACCATAGATATTTCAAAACTTTTCTCTTTCCAAATATATTTAGAGATTGAGTCATATTTTTGTTTTTTACTTATTAGATTTTTTTATCGGCTCTTGATGAGATCCTCGTCTCTTGGGCCTATTTTCATTATAAACAACACCACGTTCCGTTACATAAAAAATCGCTTTCCTATGCTGATATTGAGGTTTGAAAGGCCTGTAAAATCTGAGTGGGTTGAGATCAGGCTTAGAATCTTTGTACTGGGAATATGACATGGAGTCGAGATATGAACACCTAAAAAAGCAGAGTGGATCGGACCTTCAAAGTATTAGTGAGACCTAGATCTCTTAGATATCAATTGAGCTTCCCTGCTGCCACCCAATTCAGAGATCTTAGACTTGCGTGATGTGTATGAGCCAAGAATTGTAAGAAACAACATGAACATTGTTACTCAGTGTAAAGGAAGCTGGACATATCACATATGAACCCTTCTAATGTTACTGGTTGGAGATCCTTCAACCTTTTTATGTGTTAGGTCCAGGATATTGTAAAACATTTCTTTTTGTTAGCCAGCATTCGTGCACTACTGCACGTACCCTGTGATTGTGTTGATTAGCTAATTGGTCCAGTGCAGATGAAGGGATTATCCTTTGATTGAAAGAGCAGGCAACATAGCATGCATATTGACTAATGTTATCAACTTTGGAAAGAGTGAAGGATATAATAATTCCAGTGCATTATTTATTTAATAAGTAAGTTGCTAGATGCATCTTGCATACGTGGATTTATTCCAAAAAGGGTCTTGTAGTTGCTATCACTATGGTTATAGACTGCAGTGTCACAGATTTGTGTTAATTCTGTGACTTGGTTTGAATTTACATTAGAATTTTGTTATTTGACTGTTTTTTGTGAAGTTAAATTTTAACTGAAGCTACATAACAAGAGAGCTATATAATTGGAAAATCAAGTCATGTGCTGTGTATGCTGCTATTCATAGCTTATTCCATGCCCAAATTTTGATGTTTAGCTGTTATTTATTCAGATATGCTCACTATTTATTTGAAAATGGGAACTATGAAGAGGCCATGGAACATTTTTGGGCATCTCAAGTGGAAATCAATTATGTGCTTTCTATGTATCCATCTATCATTCTCCCCAAATCATCTGTTATACCTGAACCAGAGCAATATATGGATATCGGTGGAGATGCTCCAGCTCTGTCGAGAGGTTCCTCCGGCATGTCAGATGATATGGAATCTTCACTTCCTCCTCATGCCTTGGATTCTGAGGAAAGTGCGGATCTTGAATCCAGGAAAATGAGCCACAATACTCTGATGGCTCTCATCAAGTTCTTGCAGAGGAAGAGATTTGGTATTGTTGAAAAGGCTGCTACAGAGGGAACTGAGGAAGCTGTTTCAGATGCCGTAGGTCATAATTTTGTTTCTTATGCTAACAGTCGACAAAGAAAACCAAGCAAGGTAAGGCATTTGCCTTAGGTACTTATTTCATGTTTTTTTTTCTGGAGTTCTAGACCCTTGGACAGAAGTTTGAGTAATTATCAAGTAAGACATGTCTAAATATTTTAATTCTTCATTATGGGCAATTTTGCTCAAACTGAGGTCAGTAAATTGTTTGTATTTGAGCTGAAGTGGTGAACATGTGGAACCACAAAACTCACTGACCTCAGGACTTGGAGAATAGCTTCTGGTAGAGGTATATTTATGCTTGTCTGTTTGGTGCATATACATGTCATTTCATTCTTATTTCTTACTGAGGTTCTTTGGAAATGGAAGTTTGTAGTATACAAAGAGGCACTGTAAGTAGATTTCTAGATAAGTGTGTCCGTCCATAGGTACAAAATGGTAGGTTGTACTTATAGACTTGGTGGGGTCAAAATTCCAGGGGAGAATTAAGTTTTCTGCACTTAAGAAGTACATCTTCTATGCAATCTGCGTTGCGTTAAAAAGATATTATTATCTTAATTCCAAACTTCTACTGTATTCTGATGTAACTGTTCATTCATCAAGTTTCCAATGAACGGTGAGGCTTGCTCTTCCTACTGCTGGGGAAAAAAATGATTAAAGAGATGAAATACTCTGGTCAAGATGTGGTGTGTTATAACTCAAATCAGATGTAATTGCTTGAAATCTTTCAAGGGAACGTGCTCTGAGAAGACGTCTTGAAAAAGGTGTTGTATCAGAAGACAGATGTATCATAGGATGTAATGTAATTTTTCTTCTATTTTGAGATCGTAAATTGGAAAAGAAATGAGATTGCAAACAAAACCAAACATGTCGTAGGGTATATATTCCCAGAAGTATTCACCAATTTTAGCTGGTGACTCTCTAAGAGTAACCTCTGTCAAAAAATGAAATAGGAGAATTTAATTTACATAAATTTGTTTTTTCTCATAGCTGTTTGAATATTTTGAACTTTAATTCCTTTTCACTGATTAGTCTTAGGCACAGCATAGGGCAGTGTCTTTGGAAAAAGTATCAAAATTCCTTGTCAAGTACGCCAATTCATTCTGTCATCACTTTCATGCTTGGCTGTAATGCTCATAGTATATGTTACAGCCTCATGAGATATGAAAAGTGGAATATAATGGAGAGTTGCAACTTTATGAGCATTTAATATGTCAGAACTTTTGCACGTTACAAGATTATGAGCACTGTAATTTCCATAGCATACGTTACGACCTTATGGGACTGATATTAAATCCTGTGTCGTTTTCCTTTTGGTGGATTCTAGTCAGAGTTTAAATTTTCCTTGCGTACAATATGTCTAGATACTGAAGTAATGCACTTTTAGATAGTAGTATATGCTCTGGGGATTCCTCATCCCTTTGTTATCATTCTTCTTTTATTATTAAATTTCTCTGCTTCTCATTAAGACTTGTCTCTTTTTTTACTGTTATGAACTATTGTCACCTAATGTCGGTCACTGAGAACTAAAGGGTCAAAATCCTTCCTTCGGCCTTTAATCTTTTATTATCAATTTATTTACCATAATTTAAATATTGATCTAAAAGATGGTTAAGAACCTCAGTACTTTTAAGACCAGCAGGAAATGCCAATTCTATCTCCTTATCTGGTTTTGTTGTAATAGCTATATCAAGTAAACATTGTGTAGCTCCATTCATGGATGCATACATGCAGAATTATACATTCACTTGTGTATCTGTGTACAACTAGGTTTTTTTTTTTTTTTTTTTTTTTTTTTTAATACTAGATGTACAACTAGGATATTGCATATAGTGGTCAGGGTATTTACATTGTGGTGTGTGACTCCTCCCTTCTATTTGTGGATGAATGTGCTTCAAGATTTTGGCTAGACGTGCCATGAGTGCAGGTCTAGGTATTAAATACTGCAAGTCTAACTTTTTGTTGTGATGTATATTTTAGTGTGCGTAGTATCAATAGATTGCGATTCGATCTCTAATGGCATCTTTGGGTTAAAGTTATTCTACATTAAAACGCTTATCATCTCTGTGTCTTACAGGGTCGAGCCAATATATCTATTAGCTCAGTTGCTAGGGATACCGCAGCAATACTTGACACGGCATTGCTTCAAGCTCTTCTTTTGACTGGACAACCTTCAGCTGCTCTGGAACTACTTAAGGGTCTTAACTATTGTGATGTAAGAATATGTGAGGAGTTTTTGCAAGAACGAAATCAATATGTTTGTCTGCTTGAACTATATAAATGCAACGCAATGCACCGGGAAGCACTAAAGCTTCTTCACAAATTAGTTGAAGAGTCAAACTCGGACAACCCACCGCCTGAGCTTGGCCAGAAGTTCACACCTGACATGATTATTGATTATCTTAGAGTAAGTCTTCGCAATCTTCAAGATTCTAAAATATGGTTTTATATTGAAATTTGAGAATCTATATAAATATCTGGAGAGTGTCCAGCTTTAAATAAGACGATCTCACTGGGATTCATCCTATAATCTGCTGTTGTTTTGTTCATGAAACAGACTGATTTCTGGACAAAGTTTTACTTCATTGCTAGGTTTCTTCATCATTATCTCTTAACACAATTGTTGATATGCACACTGAATTCAATGAAACTCTTCAAGGTGGTTCATATTATTCTTCCAGGGGCCTTTTACAGGCTTGTGGAAAAATAAGGTTCAGTTTCTTGTACACTGTTGATGTTATACCAGCATGACACAGTGCAATTGCATTTGGACGGTCATCTTTCTTGGAATTGAATGATCACTTTTCTTGAGAACTGGTGAAATTTGTTGTATTATATGGTGACGGTTCAAGCACATTGTAACCGATGTACTTGGGGGAGTCCTTTGACCAAAAAAGGAAAAAAGTAATTGCCATCTTCTTTTGGAACTACCGGCATTCATGTTATTATAATTTAATTGATTAATGACATATGGTCTGAAACAATGTGAAATAACTTCATGTGAAACATAGTTAAGGAAACCTATCTGAGAAATACAACAGTTTACACCAACAAATAGTATTGCATAGGTTGAATCCTCTTGGTTGCTACTGCTGAAGTTTGAGTTTGATCACTCAGGGCTTATGACATTTTGTACCTATATTTACTAACATTCTGATTATTGGTTTCTTTTCAGCCTCTCGGTAGCACAGATCCGGTGCTTGTCCTGGAATTCTCAATGCTTGTTCTCGAAAGCTGTCCAACACAAACTATTGAGCTCTTCTTGTCTGGAAACATTCCGGCCGACTTGGTCAACTCATATCTAAAACAGCATGCTCCCAATATGCAGGCAGCATATTTGGAACTTATGCTTGCAATGAATGAAAGCAGTGTCTCAGGGAATCTCCAAAATGAAATGGTAAGGAAACATTCTTTAGCATCTGTGGAAGGTGATTCCATGGTCCAGAAAGTTTAGGTGATAGTCCATTTGTCAAGTATCTTCCATTTATTGTAGTCAGTGGAGTATGTATGCAGCCATTTGGTGCTTGACTGCTTGTGTCAAAAGGAAAAGTTCAGTTTCGTTTTCTTTCATTATAGTTAGGTGGCGCCTTAGCTGATGGAATTTGGTAGAACATTGTTATCTTTGGTATTACTGAAACTGTGCTACTATTTTGGTGTTGTTGGTAAAAGTTGATCTTCTAAAGTATTTCTTGTCCACTTAATCATTCATGTCAGGTGCAAATATACCTGTCGGAAGTGCTTGATTGGTATACAGATCTTAATGCTCAACAAACGTGGGATGAGAAAACTTATTCTCCAACAAGGAAGAAACTGTTGTCTGCTCTGGAGAGTATCTCTGGGTACAATCCTGAGGTTCTGTTGAAGCGTCTTCCACCAGATGCCTTGTATGAAGAAAGAGCAATTTTGTTGGGAAAGATGAACCAGCATGAGCTTGCCCTTTCGATATATGTTCATAAGGTACTTTGTCACAGAGTCCCTTTATGCTGTCGTGATTTTCCAAGAAATAAATAATGCAGTTAATGAAAGATACTTAGAACTTTTTAATATTGCTAGTTTGCCCCCATGAGTAAATGCGCCCATCCTTATTTATTATTACAAAACTACCTTGTGGGACCAAATAATTCGATGGGGGTAGTTGCTGAACCATACCTCAATTCCAGCAACAACAAAATGTGCCAAAAAGGACAGCCCCCCTCCTCTTCTTCCGAAACAAAGAAGAAAATATCTTCATTTTCTCTTAGTATCCTTAGTGTTGTATTTATTTTTTCCAGAAGAAGTTTATTAATATTAGGTAACTTTCCTAAATTTTTAGGATTAGATATATAATGTGCCATACGACTAAATGAATTAACCTATCACTATTTTGGAGAGTCTAATTCAGTCAAGTCACTTACACTAGCTACTGACCGTTAATGGTTTTAATACTTGCACTTGAGGGAAGGATAGTGTCTCAAGCTGTAGTATGTAAGAGTGACCACCAGGGTTAGTTCGTATTTGTTGCATATTTATAATCTTGTAGATTCAAGAAGTGAGATAGTAATGCATTTGTTACACCTATTGAATGAGTACTTAATGTAGGTCAAGGTTTTCAACCGAGTCATAAACTTTCTGGGCTCTCTCTCTCTCTTCCTTTTTTCTTTCCTAGTAATTTTCCTTGCAGTAACTCATCATTTCAGTTGTCCTAAGCTCCCTTCTATGTCTGTCATTATAGCTTAATGTTCCTGAACTGGCACTATCCTATTGCGATCGGATATATGAATCTGGACTTCAACAATCAGCAAAATCATACGGCAACATTTACCTTACTCTGCTGCAAATATATCTGAATCCTCAGAAGACCACAAAAAACTTCCAAAAGAGAATCACTAGCCTGATATCGACTCAGAGCCCTGGGATTCCCAAGTTTGGTCTTGGAACTGGTAAAAGTAAAGTTCGCTTATCAAAGAAAATCGCAGAAATCGAGGGTGCTGAGGAGACACGCTTTAACCAAAGTGGTACTGACAGTGGAAAGAGTGATGGTGATACCGACGATCCCATTGAGGAAGGAGCTTCTTCCATTATGCTTGATAAGGTCCTGGATTTGTTGAGCCAAAGATGGGATCGAATAAATGGAGCACAGGCTTTAAGACTGCTTCCTAGGGATACTAAGCTGAAGGTTATTCCCTTATTAAACAGTACTTTTTGAATTATATGCGTCCAGTTTTTGTCAAGGTGAACAACATCTACTTCTATTAAAGTACTCCGTCTCTCTCTTGTGACACTTGTGTGTTTTGGGCTCACTGCAGAATTTACTTCCTTTTCTTGGACCTCTTTTGAGAAAATCAAGCGAAGGATACCGGAACTTTTCTGTGATAAAGAGTTTGAGAGAGAGTGAAAACCTACAGGTATGTTCCTCTAGAATGTTTTTGAACAAACTGCAGAAATGCACTCCAAAGCCAACTTGAGAATATTTTCCTGCCTTTTATTCTATCATCTATTTAAAATGTCAATGCTATCGCTTCTAGCATTTATTTTTGCACAGAAAAGTATGTTCGCTTCATAATTCTTTGGCTTTACGTTAATTTTGTAATTTTATTATGATGTTCCATCTATTTGTTTTTCATTCCACAAAACAGGTAAAAGATGAACTGTATAGCCAAAGGAAAAATGTAGTGAAGATAACAGGGGATAGCATGTGTTCGCTTTGCAACAAAAAAATAGGAACGAGTGTCTTTGCAGTTTATCCTAATGGGAAGACAATTGTTCATTTCGTTTGCTTTAGAGATTCACAGAATATGAAGGCTGTGGCAAAAGGCTCTCCGTTACGCAAGAGATAGACACTCTGTTTGAGATTAGCTCTCAGATTAATTATTTCCTTTGGGCTCATTGCAGAAAAGCATAGAGGCCATTCTAAACTCGGGCTTGTCTGTATATATATATGTATTTGCATGAAGTGAGGTGAGGTTTTTTGGTGGATGAGTGGGTTCGGGTTTCTTCAATGCTACATCTATTGCATTGTGCACCCGCTGTCTTTCACCACACGCTTGTGGTGAAAAACACCCAGTGCACGGGGCACTAGGTGTAGCATAGGTGCAATTGTGGGTTTCCGAGTGTGTGTGTGAAGATAAATTAGTTTCAGCGCGAATCTTGTAAAGAGAAGACAATGTCCTTTGTCGAAAATCTGAGATGGATCTCTCAGATTTTACCATTTCTAGAGAAGAAAATTTGTTTACAAGAATTGTATCGGCAACTAAGGTTTACTTTCAATTTATTTATTATTATTATTATTATTTTTTTTTGGTGGGGATGCTAGCCATTGGTTTTAGAAAGAGTTAATGAAATACTTAGTTTTTTTATTTTTTGTTAATTTTTTTACACCTTTGGGGTTACACTGAGGCACTACTATTTTGTAAATTAAAAATTTTGAAGTTATTTTGAGGTATCTCAAACAAATGCATGATTTTACCTCATTTTATAATATAATTACATCTTATTGATATTGTAATTTAATGTATGAATTTTTTTAATTTTTTTTATGGGATTTTGATATAATTCACGGAGCTTGGCCACTACTGCCACGTTGGATGCACGCGAGTCAAAAGGTTTAGCATTTACTAAATTTATATTGTGAACTCTTAGATTGTTGTTATACTTCAAGATTTAAGTCAAGCTTTTTGTTAATTGAGTGATGTGGTGATAACCTGTTTTTTTTAAGCTAAATGTAGTTAGTATGTTGATTAATTTGATTACTATAATATGAAAAAAGTATTTTATTTCAAAAAAGAATAGCGAACTTACTGATAATATCTCTATAGCTGAACATGCACTATATATATACTCTCTCCGTCTCGTAAAAGGAGTTTTGTATTAGAAATAATTTTTGTTCTAAAATAAAAGTAAAGTTTGTTTTTGATTCAGGACTCTTTTTATGAGATGGAGGGGGAAAATCCATTTGATCGATAGTTTTTTCAAGGAACCTTGATTCCATAATTTTTGAACATTTCAAAAAAGGGATACACTTGTTGGGTGGTCGTCTTGGTTCATCCGCCTAACTCCATCTTGCTCCAATTTAGAGACGGCTCAGATTTTTCCGACTCTTGGCTTCCCCCGAATAAGGTCCCGGAGAACTCTTGGTGAAGACCCTAAAGGTGACCCGACACCAAGCCTACAAAGCCCAAAACCCAAAGCCCGAAATAACCTGACTAAATCGCTGTCTTAAACCCGAACCTAACTAAGAGTAGAAGAGTAAGAGTACCACAAATGTCAACTAATGGTGGAGAGAAGAATCATACTAAGTGAATAAAGGAGAATCACTAAGCTTCTCTCTCCTCACTCTCTCTCCCTCACTCGCACTCACTCACTCCCACTGGTCAAACAAAAACAGGCGCACTTTTTTCTTTTCTTTTCTTCACTCAATGAGGCGCCGCTATTCTTGTTCCCAGTAAATGCACTACATTTCTTAT